>JAUNZO010002868.1:0-67493 GCA_031894775.1 Chloris gayana | reverse complement strand
TTTGGAAGAAACAACTCGTGTCTTACCGTAGACTGAATACGTGGTTTCGTCAAGTCTTTGAGGTATCTGAGAAACCTTAATAAGATAGATGATGCCGAGTTGACCTGACACCATTCTAAACAGTGGGCTAAGAAGCTCTCTGAACCAATTTAGTACTATACTATACGTGGTAATACTGACTGTAGTGTTTGTAAACACCACTCTGTGTCAAAAGCAGAACGCAGACAGCACCCTTCAACTGCCGACCTGTATACTTGCTTACCCAGGTACCCGACTTTGTTAAACTACAGAGCTCACAGACTCGGTCTATATTGACATAGTCAAATACACCGGCGACATGCAGAATCAAACTCAAATACATTTGCTCCAACTATACTCCTGCTGCTATGTAATGTGACACATCACATCAAGTATATTACCAATTCCATCATCTGATCAAGTTGAGTTTATGCTAATCATTCAGCCTGTTTACACTATTCCATTTTTTTAATTTAAAATTTATGTTAGAAGACTCGATTTATTCAACAGATATGTAAAAATATTACTTACTCCCTCCATTCTTGAATTGTTGACGTCGTTGACTTTTTTTAATTACGTTTGACCGTTTGTCTCATTAAAAAAATTAGGAATTATCAGATATTTTATTATGATTCATTTTGTCTTTAAAGGAAGTTGATACACCACTTATAGCTTTATATATTTGAAAAAATATGTTGAATAAGACGAACGGTCAAACGTAACGAAAAAGTCAACGGTGTCAACAATTTAAAAACAGATGAAGTATTTGTTATGATTATTTTATTATTAAATATGCTTTAAATATGACTTATTTATTTTTGTAATCTTTCAAAAGAAAGATCGAATGTGACATTTAGAAATAAAAAATACTTATAATTTAAGATAAAGAGAGTCATCGTCTTGAAACCTATTGTATATAAACTGGAAGGAAGGTGGTTTCAAAAAAACTAAAAAAAAGACTACTTTTCATTCGAACGTAGTACTTTCTCAAACGTTGACTTAGAAAATAGCAGTGCTCATGTGGATGGTTCAAAAAATATTATGTATGCTTACAAAAACTTTATGGAAAGCACTGCAGAATGCTGTTGGAATATGGTCCAAATTAGAGATCTCACTCGAATAGGAGTTCTTACATGTCATGAGTTGTGTTGTTTACAAAATTTATTTCTCTTGTTTTCACCTATATTTATATATTTTGTGTTGCACAAAAAAGTTGTGTATATGTATGTTTGAGAGAGAGAGAGACTCATTGTAATTCGTCTATTCCTATGATTTTCTCTGATGTAAAAAAAATGTACTATCTTGTTTATGAATTATGCCGCCAGGAGGTGCAGGGAGCACTCACCGGGAAGAAAGCACCTACGAGCGAGGCTCCACCTTGTCTCCTTGTCTACGCGATCAACTCCGGTAATAAGAATGCTGATGATGAGCACAGCAGTTCGTGCAAGCCTCGGTGGATTTAATAATCACGAGTCAGCTCGGCACGTACGGCCTCGCATTGGCTGCAAGGCACGAGGTCAGCGGAGGGTCTGTCTCGCCTTCCGCTCATGTGGATGAAGCTTGGAGTTGTTGGATGGCCAGGGAGCACAATGCCCATGGATTTGCTTCGCATGCAGACGATAATAGTACAGTACTATATCTTTGTCTTTCGATGGTCGGGATTCGCCGTACGTGCCCATATATATAATTAATGTACAAACTGAAGTTGACTAGAGCTGAGAACTTGCTATATAACGACATTATTTAGACAAGAGAGGAGAGACTCGATCGTAGTGATCAACTCAAGCCATGCGCACTGTTATATAAGAAGCATAACAGCGTACTGATCGACCCAGGACATATCTGATGTTGATATACATGCCCGACAACATGTCACTGCACTGCAGCTCTTCACTTGCCCTCGTGCTCTGGCTACTGCTTGTGTCGTCATTAGTACCCGCCACCGGTTCCAGCAGTCTACCTTCCATCCCTATCCTGGCCCGTTTGGGCAAGGACCCGGCCACGTCCCTGTACACCATCACCGTCAAGCACGGCGAGCACCCGCTCGTGGTCGACCTCTCCGGGCCGCTGCTCTGGTCGAGATGCCCACGGGTGCACCGCACCATCCCGTGCCACGGCAACGTGTGCCAAAGCTTTAACCAGAACCTCCCGGCCAACAACAACTGCGCATACAGTGGCGGCGGCTGGACCAGCAGCAGCAATAATCCTAGCTGTGTTTGTCCGGCATACCCTGACAACCCGGTCACCGGCCAATGCGCTCGCGCCGACGCCACCACATTCACCCTCTCCGCGAACGCCACAGACGGCAAGGGCCCGCTGTTCCCGGTGACCTTCATGGCGGCCGGGTCGTGCGCGCCCGACGATCTCTTCGCGTCGCTCCCCGCAGGAAGCTGGGGCGTCGCGGGGATGTCCAGGCTGCCGCAGTCGCTGCCAGCTCAGGTCGCCTCGATATTCAATGTGGCCAGGGAGTTCGCCCTGTGTTTCCCCAGCAGGGGCGGAACCGGCGCCGCCATCTTCGGCGGCGGCCCGTTCCAGCTCCTAGCTTTGCCTCCGAGGGAGCTCGCCGAGCGTCTTCGTCGGAACCAGATCCCCTTCCTCAAGAACCCCAAGAACAACGCCTACTACTTCCGCGTCACGGGCATCGACGTGAACAACGAGCCCGTGGCCTTCCCGCCCGGGGCGTTCGACCTCGACACCAGCAGCGGCACGGGCGGCGTCATGTTCAGCACGGTGACGCCCTACACGACACTGCGCTCAGACATCTACCGCCCGCTGCTCAAGGCGTTCGACGCGGCCACCAGCGGCATCCCACGCGCTCCAGCAATCAAGCCGTTCGAGATGTGCTACAAGGCCTCCGCGCTCAGCTCCACCCGGCTCGGCTTCGGCGTGGCCAACATCGACGTGTTCCTGCACGAGGGCGGCGTGTGGATGGTGCCTGGTGGTGGCTCGCTTGTGCAGGTGGACGACCACACCGTGTGCTTCGCCTTCCTTGAGATGTCGCCGTCCACGCCCGTGGTTCCCGGTTCACCGGCAGTCTTGTTTGGTGGGTTCCAGTTAGAGGACCACTTGATGCTCTTCGACCTGGATAAGGAAACATTCAGTTTCGACGGGCCACTCGCTTGGATGCAAACGGGCTGCCACAACTTCAACTTCACTTCCTAGTTCCTAGTGTTTGCATAATTACAACCCCAATACCACACACCTCTGATCATCTGTATCTCATGGACCCTTTTGTTCCACTACTCGTTGTTATTGTACATTTCTATTTTGTTTCAATGTACCCCGTTAGGATCGAAAATAAAACAAATGAACGATCCCCAGAGAGATCTCTAGTCTAGTCGACCTGAAAACAAAGAGCTTTTTTTTTCTTTTGAGACGATGAAAACAAAGAGCTGAATATGCTACTTTTGTAGTTTTGTTGCATAATTAGAGCTGGGTTAGCAATTGCATTCCTAGTGGGCTCAAACTAGGTTCAACGGCCGGGCCATCATCAACCAAAAATAATAGGAAGAAGTCCTATTTACCCCTCAAACTATTAACAAAGTCTGAATTTTCTTTCTAAACTCCGAAACCGGGTATCCAACCCCCTCCAACTATCAAAACCGTTCATTTTCTCATCCGACGCAACAACCGTGGATTGCCCCGCTCCTGCATCCTCCGGTGAGGACCCCGGCCATTGCGACGCCCGGTTTTAAAATTCAGAGAGGAAAATCAGAGTTTTCTAATAGTTTGAGGGGTAAATAGAACATCTTCCAAAACAATAGGGATCAGAAATAAGCACTCCAAATTCTCATTTCAGTCACGAGCGCTTCGCGTCGCTAAAATAAAATATCACTTTTTGCAAGAAAACAGTTTCAGATCACGACGTCGTGTTAACACTAATGCTGATCACTAGGTGAGACCATGCGAGGCGTCACTTCTATGAGTGGGCCGGCCGCGTCCAGTGCTCCCACCGGATTAGGTGCTTCCCCGCTCCCACAGTCAATTTGTACTACATTTATGGGAATATGTAACAAAAATATGTATGAATAGTAAATGTTATCCTCTGTCATCATGTAAAAGCATAGTTACAACGAGTAATTATGTAAGACGCAACAAAAAAGAGAAATCAACGTTTGAACAGTAGCAGGTTACGGATTCAATATGAACAGTTACAACTCGTAACTATTGAAGTTATTTTCTCTTTTTGTTGCATCCTGTAGAATTATTTGTTGCAGATGAGACTTTACATGATTGTAGATAACAATATACGCTATAAATTCATATTTTTGTTTGATTTGTTTTAAAAGTTATTTTTGCATTTTTTTTGTGTGGGAGCATGGGAGCACTAAGGTTCTTGGAGCACCTCAGATGTTCTCCGCGTCCAGGACCTCAGTCGGCAGCTGTCCTTGTTGATCGAGACGGGCGGTGTACAGAGAAATCGCCATGTCTACTCGCCAGGCCTTGACGTCTGTGGCCTGACGGCGCCTTTTTATTAAGTTCTTGCTGAGGTACACCTAGACGGTGTTCGTGGATGGTGGGTGGGCGGCATCGAATTTCAGATCACGGAGCACTTCAGAAGTTGGCTTTTTTCTTATCTCCTTCCAATTGGATCCGTGTGCAAATAAGATGAATTACAGCAGTAGGGTAACCGGTTAGTAGTCAATTTATGCTGAAATCACGAAGAGTTCACGACCTCCATCGACGCACCTATCACTTTCAGTATGAGTAGTCTTTGTAGCTTTTTTAATAAAGATGAGGAGCAGAACTCTAGCACACAGAAAAGCACACAGTAGATGCAAGCATAATAAAGGAGATTTGGAAGAGCTAATGCCATAGGAAGTCAATTGCTCACAGAACTGCAAAAAATGTGTTTCCCTGTGAGACTAAAATTTACTAAACAATTTTCTCTGCTAAAAATATGCTTCCTCCTTGCTCTTTTTCGAAAAATAATGCACTTCCCTGTGGCACTAAAATGTCAGGATATGCTTAATCTGAATTGTTTTTTTAAGTCCATTTTCAAAATATGACAATATGTTGACATGTTAAGATATGGTCACAGTCATACCTGGAATCATCGGTCCCAAGAATCTTTCCAAATTCCAAGTTGGACCCATTGCATACTTAAACACGCCAGTACATAAGTTCACTTCCGAGCAACATCTATATATTATGGTGAAGATATTATATTACTTACCTTCTAATAATCAGATACCAGATCGGAATGCTTCTTTTAACTTGCACAATACTGTTTATTAGGTTCCAAAGTTGGTACAAGAAGCACAAAACAGAGGTCACTATAAAAATTGTGGAATCTTGCTTACAAATTCAGGAATCGAAGGATTCAAGACTACTCAGTTATTTCTTTCACTTTTTTTTTATCCTGGAGCCACATCACTCCCATATAAATTCTACACAACATAAACCTTGGTCACTGGTTAATCTGTTCAACCAATGCGGTTGGTTGACATAGTTTGAAAATTGTAATTTCTAGCATGTTCGCCGACTACATAAAAATATGAATTGTAACATAAACGTATATTACATCGTTGAAGTTTGCAGTTGGCATTGAGAGAGATTTTCAAAATTACCCGTTTCATTCCAGGGGATAGAGCAGGTAGGAGTAGGATATGAAGAGAGTTCTTGCAGAGGCATTCTTTATTTCCCTGATGTTGATGTTTATTTATATCGGTACAACCTCATGGCTAAAAAGAAGTTCAAAGAAGTTCTTAGCAGTTTTATTGTAGCCTCCATTTGGTTATGCCTGTTTGCAAATTTTCTCTGCCATTTTTAGGCTCCAATTTCAATGTACATTAGATCATTTTCTAAATCTTTTACTCCTCAACATCTTGTCAGTATCTTAATTGTTCTCGATCAACATTACAAATTCACACAGCTGTGCTCGGTTCTTCCTTACTGTGCTTTCAACCGCATTCGGGTGTCGAAGCCTTGAAGGAGGTGCTGGGGACGGTGCCGTGTCGGCAGTCCTCATCAGATGTTTCAGATGGAGAACAACCTGGTGCAGTTCGACCTGGAGAAGGGGCAGCTCCGGTTTGCCAAGTTGCTCTTCTTTACGGCGTGCAGTAACTTCAGTCTAGCTATATGCTTAGACTACCCGCACCGGCACCCGGTAAAAGCTCCTCCAGTACCGATTTACCGTAAAAGCTGCTGCACCGGCGTATTGAGAGCGAAGCGCTACCGTCCCGGATGGCCTCCCGCGCGGCAAATCTAGCGCTGTCCAGGACGTCCTGGACGCGCCGACGTGGCACCAGGCCCACACAGCTGCGCGCCAACCAACCACCCGGCTCGCCTCCACCCGCCGGCCTGCGCCGGAGCTCACCGGAGAGGGAGAGGGAAGCGGCCTGCGCACGTGGCTCGCCGGAGAGGGATGAGGAGGAGGAGCCAACTCGACAGCCGCCATGCCCACCGCAGGCGCCATCCCTTGTACCCGTGAGCCGCGCCGAGGGGAAGCTGCCGACCGCCGCCGGATCCGCATCCCTCCACTCCTCCGCCGGCCGGATCCGCCGCCCCGACTTCCCCGCCGCCGGATCCGCGCCCTGAATTGCCCCTGCCACATGGATCCCGCCGCGGCCGAGAGGCGGAGGCCAGGAGCCGACGGAGCGCGCGGGGAAGGCGGAGGGCCGTGGCGCGCTCGAGCAAGGCGGCCCCCGGTAGCGTCGCGGGCTTCGGCGACGGCGGCGGTGTCGCCCCGACGCGGGGAGGCGGGCCCGGTGACGGGGCGAGGCCTAGTGGCGGGGAGGCGGGGTCGGCGGCGGTGCGAGCGGGGCGAGGCCGAGCGGTAGCGGGGCGGGGCCAGGCGGCGATGCGCGCGGGCGAGGCGAGCGGCGGCGGGGTAGGGCCAGGTCGCGGTGCGCGCGGGGAGCAGTTGGGGGCGTGGGAAGGCTGCGAGAGAAGCCGGAGAGAGAGGAGAGGGGAGGGAGAAGAAGGAAAAGGAAAAAAGGAAAAAGAAAAAGGAGGAAAAAAAGAGAAAAATAGATAAAGAAAAAGAAAAGGAGAGAAAAATAAAAAGTTATTTAATTAAAAATTGATTGCTAAACTATTTTAAAATGAAAAGAAGTAAAAAAAGAAAAGAAAAGGAGAGATGAAAAGAGATGGTAGTTGGAGATGGTTGAATAAAATATTAGGTAATTGATATAGAGGATGGATATAGAGTACTGAACGGGTGCAGCAAAACCGAGGGTGTGTTCGTTTCCGGGGTCTAAATTTTAGAGTTGTCACATCAAAAAGAATCTTATTATTTAGGAGTAGTAAATAAAGTTTAATTATAAAATAAATTACAGGCCCCTAGACTAATTTACGAGACGAATCTAATGATGTTAATTAAGTCATGATTAGAAGACGGTTACTCGTAGCATCACTTTAGCAAAACATAGATTAATTAAGCTCATTAGATTCATCTCGAAAATTAGCACCAATCTGTAAAAGGGTTTTGTCATTAAATTGATCGAAATATTCATAAATAATAAGATTCTCTTTGATGTGACAGTGCTAAATTTTAGAGGGAGGAAACGAACACACCCTGAATATAGAGAAGAGAATCTTACTTGACTAGGATGAAATATTCCTTTTAAAGGATGAAAATAGAGTACGACGAGTGTAGATAGTCTTATTACTGTAAGACAAGTGACCCTAAGATCATCGGCTTGCCCAGATGCCAGATCAACCACCAGCACGACGAATATGTGCCTCTTGCCTGGTATGCCAACTCAAACTGATACTGGCTGCAGCTCAAACAGCGACAAGTAAACCGTTCCAGATACTACCTGCGCGCACTGGGTACATGGGCTGCCTGCTGCTTGTCTGTGGCGACGCGACGACCCGCGGGAACATCGATGCATATCCGGCACGGGAAACGGTTTTAGACTGACGCGTGTGCATGCTTCCGTTGACTCGCCGCACCTTCCTCGGCGCGCCACCGCAAGTTCCGATCGGATCGACACGGTAGCAGGCTGGCTAGATCAATTTTTTAGTCCAGTTTCGGCAACCAACGGCATTCGCCATTAACCGTGCTGCTGCAGCTGCTGCGTGGAGTGAACAGTGTGTAACTGGACATTATTTTGCAGAAATCTTGCCTTAAGATCAGCAACCGTGTTGGTGTTGCTTCAAAGTTCAGCCTCCATTATTAACGCAAACAAAGGAAATGCCAGCGATTCAAAATCAGGGACTGACACTCGCAGAGTTCCAGGGTTCCGCTCCGCTATATAACGAGCAGAGACCCCAATCGCAAGGCACCAGAACCAAGCAAGCATCGTGACCTACTCATCCAAATGAAGATGACGCAACGACCCAATAAGCCCCTGTTCCTTGCCATCTCACTACTCGTGCTGGCGTGGCCGGCCGCGTGCTCCTACCCCGTGATCTTCCCAGTGGCCAAGGACACCGCCACCTCACTCTACACGATCCCCGTCAGAGACGGTGACAACCACGTCATCGACATCGCCGGACCGCTCCTCTGGTCCACCTGCGCCGGCGACCACTTGCCGGCGTCCATCAAGTGCCAGGATAAGGAGTGCAAGCTCGCCAACACCTACCGCCCACCAGGCTGCCGCGCGGCCGGCCAGGCCTGCAAGAAGCAGTGCAAGGCGTACCCGTACAACCCGATCAGTGGCCAGTGCGCTGCCGCGAGCCTCATCCACACCAGGCTCATCGCCAACACCACCGACGGGAAGAACCCGGTGAGCCAGGCCTCCATCCGGGCCGTGGGCGCGTGCGCACCCAGCAAGCTCCTGGCCCGGCTGCCGTCGGGCACCACTGGCGTCGCGGGCCTCGCGGGCTCGGGCCTGTCTCTCCCCGCCCAGATCGCGGCATCGCAACACGTGGCAAACAAGTTCTTGCTCTGCCTCCCCAAGCGCGGCGAGGGCGTGGCCATCTTCGGTGGCGGGCCCTTCTTCCTCCCTGAGACGGCGCAGAACGACGTCACGTCCACGCTGGCGTACGCGCCGCTGCACAGCAGGAAGGGCAGCCCCATGTATTACCTCTCCGTGAAGAGCATCGACGTCAACCAGGCGCCGGTGCCGCTCCCCGCGTACGCGCTGGACACCGGCGGCGTCGTGCTCTGCACGAGGGTGCCGTACACCCTGCTCCGGCCGGACGTGTACCGCCCGTTCGTGAACGCGTTCGACAAGGCTCTCGGACGGAAAGACGCCAAGGTAGCAGCGGTGGCGCCGTTCGAGCTGTGCTACAAGTCCAGCATGCTGCCCAACACGCGGATCGGGTACGGCGTGCCGGACGTTAGGATCAAGCTCGAGGGAGGCAAGGAGTGGACGTTCTTCGGCAGCAACTCCATGGTGGACGTGAACGACAGGACGGCGTGCCTCGCGTTCGCCGAGATGAAGGGGCCAAGCCTGGCGATAAAAACGTGCCATCGGTGATCATCGGAGGGTTCCAGATGGAGAACACTGCGTTGCAGTTCGACCTGGACAAGAGGCAGCTCGGCTTCGCCAAGCTGCCCTTCTACACATCGTGCAGCAACTTCAATTTCACCAAGAGTTACTAGACTTTGTGACCACGCATCTATAGCAGATAGTGGACACACGTACTGCTAGCTCCTCGATCACGGTAATGACCTGTGCCATACTTGTGAAGTAACTTATCTGAGAATTATTTGTTTCATAACCGTGTGCATTCTGTGAAAATAAGTGACACTTTTGTATCTTTTGAATAGTATATGCTTCTCCTGTAGCTTCAATCTAGTGTGGGAGTTCTGTTCATTTTCCTCAAACCATTGCGTGCTGTGGGATCAAGTCCCCCGGCCTGATTCAAAAGATGGAAATCTTTCTTTTTTTCTCTCTCCCAACACAATATTTAAAACGAAACTCGCGATGCTCAAATCACTAGTTTTGTTGATACTGTTGTTATTGTGTGTGTTTTATGAGCCTTGACGGTGGCATAATATGATAGGTGGGGTCAGGTTCAAGATGATGTTGATGTGCCCCATCTTGATGTACGTCCAATGGTTGCATGGAACATATCACACGACCATAAGATAGACTTTTTTTCCTTCCATGACTGAGGTTATAACGTGATGTGGTGTCATCAATCATCTGGGTGGAGGGCCCTCTACATATAGGCTGAGATAGTGAAGTGCCAGTGAGCATGGTTTTAAAAACAGATCAGTTTTCATGGTAATTGGCGAATCCGGTTTCATTCAATGATCGGTTTTTGCTAAAAATCAAGCCTATATACTGTGATTATAATGTGATGTGGTGTCATTGGTCTGGGGTGGAAGGCCCTTGACATATAGACCGAGATAGTGGAGTGTAGGTGAGTGACACTGTAGTTTGAAGAGGAAGGTAAGGTGTGGTGTATTTCCTTGCTCCTTTGGATGCAGGGAACATAGAAGTTCATGAACCAGCAAAAAAATCAAAGAAGAAGCAGCAAAAGGAAACCATCTTATATATTTTGATCATGCGAGTAAACATAAAGTAGATATAAGGTTAATGTTAGTATCCAAAATCTTTATAATAATGAAAAAAAGAACTAAAAAATAAAAATATAATACTTCCTTCACTTCTAAAAATGTATGTCATTTACAATATTGTTATGGTCAATTCAATTTGACCATCAATGCTAAATTAAGGTAAATACTTTAGTGAACACAGGGGCATATGCCCACATGGTGATATGGATAGTCCGAGAACCCTCTGATCGCGATTCGATACATGATAAGACGTAATCTAACACATGATGCATGAATTTAATATTTTTGTAGTTTAAATTGTGATTTGACACACTAATGAGACATTATTTACAATTTATTTTATATGTTTAATAATACAATAATAGATTTGATATTTACATTTGATCATAATTAATACTAGTTATACTAGGGTGGGCCGTGGGCATGTGCCTTTGTGCTAAAAGATCTGTACTCATTAATTAACAATACACCTTAGGTGCATAAAAATTGGTATAAATAGATTCACTATTTAAACTTGTTCATCTTGCATGCTCCTATTTTGTTTTAATATATGAAGCAACTTGCTTGGTATAAATAAAGTAGTGAAAGTGTCATATCAAAATCTACACCGAGTATCTTAAACGAAAAATCAGATGGAGCATTAAATAGTAAGCTCATTTTGTATTTCTTTACATCTATCTAAGAAAGAAAGGCACTCAAGTCGAGGTATAAGATACCCGTGCATCCCACCAATCGAGAGTTAAGCTAGAGTTTAATGCCCGGCATATATAATATATTGTAATTATCTTAAGTATTTTTTTCCTTTACGACCATATTCAACATGACATCTAAGAACGAACATGAAACATCAAGTAATAGCAAGGTACTGAAATTTGATGCAGCTGAAATGCGCACCGAACTAGAGGTCAATGATTTTTTTTTCAAAAAAGAAAACTTATGCGCTAATATTCATTAATCGGATATATAGAAATCATTGATAAAAAAGGAGAGTTGAATGAACTTAGACATACGGATTGCAAGACTCGAGAACAAATGGATGGTGTGCAGAGGAAGCCTCTTCCCGTCGCGGCAAGGCTCGAGAAACAGGTGCATTCAAATCTCTGTTCCATCACAGCCCAGTGGTTTTCGACTGACGCGTGTGCATGCTCCCGTTGACTCGCGGGCACCTTCCTCGTTACGCCACACAGAGATGCGATGCGATCGACATGGTACCAGGGGCCTGGATCAATTTTCTAATACAGTTTCTGCGACGGACGGCGATCGCCATTATTAACTTTCGAGTGGCGATTTCGATCGGCGATCTTTTGCAGATGAGAGTGATACGGTAATCTCCAGAACACGGAGATCAGTACCGTCTCCAATGCGCACTATATAAGGAGCAGAGACACATTAAACGGCAATCACAAGCAAAAGCAGTAGCTTAAGTCCTCTCCCCATCCACCATTTACCGAGATTGAGTGAGGATGACGACACGGCCCAAAACCCTCCTCTTAGCGATCTCATCACTGGCAGTGCTCGTGTTATCAGCGTGGCCAGTTTCATGCGCGGCGCCGCCACCGCCACGGCAACCTCGCGGGCAGCCCGTGCTGAAGCCGGTGACCAAGGACCCAGCCACCCTCCTCTACACCTTCCCTATCAGGGACGGCGCCGACCTCGTCATCGACACCGCCGGCCCGCTGCTCTGGTCCACCTGCGCCGACGACCACCTCCCGGCGTCGTTCAAGTGCAAGGACGCGACGTGCAAGCTCGCCAACGCCTACCACGCGCCGACCTGCCGCAAGGTCATCCGCCGCTGCAAGAAGCAGTGCCTGGCCTACCCGTACAACCCGGTCACCGGGCGGTGCGCGGCGGCGTGGCTGGCCCACACGAGGATCGTGGTCAACACCACCGACGGCCGGAACCCGGTGAGCCAGGCCTCCATCCGGGCCGTGAAGGCGTGCGCGCCGAGGAAGCTGCTCGCGTCGCTGCCGGCCCACGCCGACGGCGTCGCGGGCCTCGCGGGCTCCGGCCTCGCCCTCCCGGCCCAGATCGCGGCGTCCCACAACGTCGCCAACAAGTTCATGCTCTGCCTGCCCAGGCGCGGCGGCGACGGCGTGGCCATCTTCGGCGGAGGACCCTTCTTCCTCCCGCAGACGCCGCAGGCTGACGTCGCGTCCACGCTGGCGTTCACGCCTCTTTACAGCGTGAAAGACAACCCGATGCACTACATCTCGGTGAAGGGCATCGCCATGGACCACGCGCAGGTCCAGCTCCCCAGATATGCCCTTGCCAACGGTGGCAACGCCGTGATCTGCACGAGGGTGCCGTACACCTTGCTTCGCCCCGACGTGTTCCGCCCGGTGGTGGACGCGTTCGCCAAGGCGCTAGCACGGAACGACGCCAAAGTCCCGGGCGTGTCAGGCTTCGAGCTCTGCTACAGGTCCGACATGCTCGGGAACACGCGGCTCGGCTACGCCGTGCCGAGCGTCGTGCTCATGCTCGACGGCGGGAGGAACTGGACGATGGACGGCACCAACTCGATGGTGGACGTCAAGGACAAGACTGCGTGCCTCGCGCTGGTGGAGATGAAGGGGGTCAAGGCCGGGGACGCCAACGCGCCGGCGGTGCTCATCGGAGGGTTCCAGATGGAGAACAACTTGGTGCAGTTCGACCTGGAGAAGAAGCAGCTCGGCTTTGCCAAGCTGCCCTTCTTTACATCGTGCAGTAACTTCAATTTCACCCGGAACCAGTACTACTCCCCACGTTCATTATTAGACGTTCTACCATGGTCCATCAAAACCAAGGATTGAGATTCTCTGCATTAGCTCTCTGTTTTGTACTAGTAGTCAATGCAGAGATACAGGTTTTGAGCATTAGCTGGCTTCTGGCCATTGATCCGGCAACGAATGGTTCAGTGAAAAGAGAAAATAAATGGGACCCATAACAGATTTATTTCTCCGTCCTTCCTCGTTCCGAAACGCGAAACTAGTGCCAGCCATGGCGGCCATCCATAGAAAACAAGGTTTAGCGATGAGCAATTCGGCCACGTTCCATGGTGCACCTCTGGGCTTAAAGCCAAAAGTCCACGATTGGGAACTTGCGTGCTGTAATTTCCATCTGGCCACATAGTGGCATCATCCACTGTAATATAAAAGTTATATATAAATTATGACAAAAAATATTTTTTATAAGCCACGACGAAAAGATAGGTGTATAAATTATGATGAAAAAATCAAGTATATAAATAACCTGGTAACTTATGTATAGTATAGTTTATGAAAAAAACTTTCGTAAAATAGACATATAAGGAATGAAAAGGTTTCCTGAAATGAAGTGATGGTAAATTTACCTGCGAATTAGCAAGCCCCGCTGAAAGCACAACAAGTAAGCAGCAGCGAAGAACCCGCAAATAGCATTGCACTTATGGGCCTTCAAAGGTATGACGTGACATTTTGGAGTTCATATCAGGGCTGCTTTGTTTGCGTCCCAACAAGTTCAATAATCTGAACGACCCGAGGTCTGAAACAGATAAATTAACAATAGTCTCTAATGGAAACAATCCGGCCCTAAAAGTTTAGAAGATACGCAAGAACTTCTATATGTATCGGAAGACTCGTGACTGCTGTGATCTAAAGTGTTACGCAATCGTTCATCTAAAAAAGTCACGCAATCAAGTTTTCATTTCAGTGTTATAAGAGGATAGAGACGATTTGATCTCTAAACTGTGCAAGATCCGATTTGTACGCTGATCACGTTGAGTAGTTGACTGCACAGCACGTTGAAGGAATATGCCTCCTTGGGCGCAGTTGTTTTACTGCTCGGAACAGCTTTGGTCATCCATTGCAGGCAGGAACTGAAACTTCGACCACCGACAATGGGTGGCATGATTGTTCTCAAAGCCAGGCGGCCCAGGCCACAATTCCATGATCCTTTTCAAAATCGCTGGTGGTAGTCAACAATCCATTATTGGACTCTCACACACATGGCAATGTGGCGTCTATGAAGAGCGGGAACAATAGATTCACGTGTAAACAATTCCATGATCCTTATCAAAATCGGTAGCGGTCAACAATTTCAGCAACAAGGGAAAACAATTCCAGCAGTGGCGCACGCAGATCCGATCTGCATCTGCGGCCGTGCACGGCAATTTAAGAGCACGCACAAGGCACGCCAACCGAACACACTGAGCTGCTCAGACAGAGTCAGAGAGCAACCAGAGAAGATGGCGCCGCCCAAGGCCGCGCTGCTGCTCGCCTTGTCGTTCTGCCTCTCGGCGTCCCTGCAATCCCCATGCGCTCTAGCAGCTGATGGCGGCAAGCCCCTGGTCACGGCCGTCACCAAGGACCCGGCCACCTTGCTCTACACCTCCCCACTCAAAGACAGGCACCCTCTGGTCCTCGACCTCGCCGGCCCGCTCATCTGGACCACCTGCGACGCCGGGCACTTGACGTTCGAGTGCCACCACCACGAGTGCGCACACGCGCACCGGTACCACCCGCCGAGCTGCCCGCATTCCGGGTACGGCAAGGCGGACGACGAGGACCGGTTCAGGTGCAAGTGCACTGCCCACCCGCACAACCCCTTCTCCGGCAAGACCGAGACCGACGACCTGACGCGTACCACGCTCTCCGCCAACGCCACCGATGGTAAGAACCCTCTCTACCCGGTTTCCTTCCCTGCAGTCACTTCCTGCGCGCCGAAATCCCTGCTCGCGAAGCTCCCCGCCGGCGCGGTCGGCGTCGCCGGTTTGGCAAACTCGAGGCTGTCGCTGCCTGCGCAAGTCTCCCGCACGCAGAAGGTGCCCAAGAAGTTCCTGCTCTGCCTCCCGAGAAGCGGCACCGGCATCGGGGACGGAAACGGCGTGGCGATCTTCGGCGGAGGCCCGTTCGTCCCATTGAAGTCCTTCTCTCCACCGGAAATCGGGAACGATCTTACGCTGGACCTGACGTACACCAAGCTTGCCACCAAGAAGCAGAGCCCGGCCTACTACCTCCCGGTGAAGGCCATCGCCGTGGGCAAAGCGAAGCTTCCGCTCCCCGGAGACGCGCTGTCCACCGGGGGTGTCGTGCTCAGCACGAGGGCGCCCTACACCGCGCTCCGGCCCGACGTGTACCGCCCCTTCGTGAACGCGCTCGACGCGGCGTCGGGATGGAAAGACTTCAAGGTCCCGGCGGTGGCGCCGTTCGAGCTCTGCTACAACTCGAGCTTCCTACCCAACACCCGGATCGGCCACCTCGCCCCGGACATTGACCTCGTGCTCGGCGACGGCAAGAACTACACCATCAGTAGCCTCGACTCCATGATCGACCTGGACAACTTCAGCGTAGCGTGCTTCGCGTTCGTCGAGATGAAGGCGCCCAAGACCGGGGCGCCGGCCGTGGAGTTCGGAGGGTTTCAGATGGAGAACAACGTGCTCCAGTTCGACCTGGACAAGATGCAGCTCGGCTTCGCCAGGGTGCCCATTTTCATGGCCTGCACGAACTTCAATTTCACCATGGCGGGCCACTAGGCTCTCTGCTTTTGACGGTATTCCGGCCGGTGTAAACCTGTAGCTGTACAGGTTTTGATCTACTACTTGATCAGACTAGTAGTCGTGACAATTACCTGCTGTATCCATCATATGTTTAAAAAATGAACTTTGGTCTGACACTCATGTGCGTCATTGTAATGTGTGCTCTTTTGCAATAGACACTCTTTTGGTCAACTGGAGTAAACTATATATTTACCTCAAACAAATACTCAGCGAGAACAATTAAAGCAGTTTTCCTTCTGCTTAAAGATAAAAATAGATCCACTGGGAAGTTTTTTTCTGCTTATAATCTTAGAGTAAAATTACTTAGGAACCCTGCCAAAGCAAGCTTAATCCGCCGGAGGCTTGTAGCAGCTACCGGTATTGCTGAGCTCCTCGTCCGTCATGTCACCGAAGAGGTTGAGGCCCAACTTGTAGGGCGCGTCACCATTTTTGTTGAAGTGGTGGATGTAGCGCGCGTTGGCCGCGAACACTTGGAACCGCCGGGCTTTCTCGCCGGCGTCGCGAGACACCGAGTAGTAGGCGCACCACCTCTCGTACAGAGCCCGGAGAGACTCCTCAGATGCAAGGTCAAGCTCACCGAACTCGATGCCGCTCACCGCCGCTGGCGCACTAGTGGCCACTAGCGTGATGACCACAACTAGCAGCGTCGCGACCTTCACCATCCCGGTTGCAGTTCTGTTCAATTAATGGAAATCAGTAGATAGATAGACTTTATTGTGAGAATAAGAGAATGAATCACATAATAATATATTTATACACAAATAATAATAATAATATATTTTAATATACAAAAAAAGTGAACATGTGTATCTTCAAAGGGAGTTCGAACCATATATCACAGGAAAACAAACTTCATATCGGACAGTCAAATACTTGTGAATACCAATGTGCAAGATAATTTTCTCCGGCAACCAGGTGATTGGAGACTGAGGCCCCTGCTCTATCAATTCAAGTCCAACACTGAGAACTGCCCACACAAAGTGCTGAAGATAAGCAGGAACTACAACCGGCCGACGCATAATCTGGCGCAAAGAGCATTTTCTGCCTTGTCAAATGACAAGCCTCACTTCTCAGGTTACCACATAGGTCATGGAGTTCAATGTCCAACTCTACAAGCTATGCAAAATCAAAACCCGAACTGATGTCCCTAGTAACTTGTTCTTGATTTGAATAAAGTTACTTGTTATAAAAAAAAACATATATCACCCACACTTTTCTACCCCCATCTTATAATGTTCCTTTTCTCTAAATCCCATCTAATATATTATGCTCCAAAACCACCGGATCATCTGACCAGCACGGTTTCTAAGTCTAGGATTGAAGTTTAGGGTGAGTCTAAAAAATCCTAATTCTTTTTTCTGCTGCTCAAGAAATTTAACATGCATAACATAATAAAAATTCAAAACGCTAATAAAATGTATTCAAAACATAGTAAAATTAACATTAATAGTCCAATACAAACTGAAAGTGATTAAAAAAGACAAAAAAAACTACATTTTGCCTATGTCTAGCCTACTGCTTCTAATAGACATAAAACTATCAATAATAGTATTTTCACCCACAGTCAAGAAAATATGACTAAATAAGCGTCAAAAGAACATCAGTCATTCTATTTCTCAATATTACGATTTTGATATTCAACGAGCCTAGACACCAATTGAGTAATCAGTACAACGAAATTACCTAGCGAGCAATCAAATTGGAATGAATTTGCTTGCTCCTCGAGATGGAGATAGAAGAGATGAGGGCAGAAGGACGCAAGCCGGCAAGACCGGGCAGAGCCGCGCCGCGAGCCCGTGCCTGAGACGCCGTCGCAGAACCTCCACCGCTCGGCCCGCTCCGTGCCCCCGCGGCTCGCTGGTTCGCCGCGCAAGTCCGTCGGCCGCCGCGACCGAAGCAGCCACCCGCCGCACTTAGCGCGCGACTCGCCCGGCTGGTCGGCCACGCGGCACCGGAACGGCTAGGGTTCCGCCGTTTGTCTTCCCCGACCGGTGGCAGAGTGCCCGAGCGGCCAAGCGACGAAAGGCCAAGAGGCTTGGGGTCCGCGGCCGAAGAAAACTGGGGGTGGGCCGCGGCCCTCAACCACCTAGACTTTTACTGAAGAGTGAAGACAATTGAAAGAATATGAAAGGAGGAAGAGACAGATCAACAACTAGTATCTTAGTAGAGGAAAAAATACATAAAAATAACTTATTTTATGGATTGTTGAGGTCTTTTGCAGTCGGCCATGTATAACTCAACATATATAGAGTGGCCAGTGTACAGACTGGAATAGAGTTCACGAGACTCTAGACCGACGTATATGAACACTGCTATAGAGTAAACCTGTTTTGTTAGACTTTTGTACGACCAAAAAATCTAATAGTTAAAATCATCTTGGATCGTGGTTCACAAATCACTCAAAGGGTTTAAAACACTTCCTCGAACAAAAGTCTAACAAATGGTTTGAAGCATTTTTCAACATATATAGACCTAGACTTTTATTGAAGACGATTGTTTCTCAGAATGAGGAAGAGAGATATTAGAAGCAACTCCTACCTTAGTACAGAAAAAATTACTTAAAAGGTGGCTTGATTTTATCGATTGTTGATATCCTTTTGCAATCGGACATATATAACCCAAACATATATAGGGCGACCAGAGTCCAGACCGGAATATAGTTGTTCATCCCATCCATCTAAAAATTAGAAAACAAAACATAAATCGACTTACCTTTCTCGAGAAAAACATATTGGACTGACACGCTGGACTGATCCATCTTGTGTGGAAGGTGCAAGGTTTACCTGCCAAATTCCAAAAAGATGCATATTTAACCGGTTTCTTGTTCAATGGCAGGCGCAAGGCTTACCTACCAAATTCCGAAAAGATGCATATTTAACCGGTTTCTTGTTTAATGGTATAAAAAACATGGTATATGTCGGTGTGTGAGTACACCTCCAAATGGGGGCCTGTCAAGGCTCCCTTGGGATAGGCTCGGGGAAGAACGGATTTGCTCGCGCGTTAGCGTGGATGATTCAAATGAGCAAGAACACCGAGAGTTATCCAGGTTCGGGCCGCACGATGTGCGTAATACCCTACGTCCTGCAAGTGTGTGTTTTTCTCTCCTTTACACTGGGGTCTCTCCTCCTTTTATAGGATAAGGAGAAGAGCACTGTACAAGTACCGGGGGTACCCGGACACCCCGTGGGGTCCGGCCCTTCTCGAGATATCCGACACGATCCCGACCGAAATCCGTTGCGGTCTCTTCTCCTCGGTACGCGTTCCGAATCTCTTTCACCCTATTGGTCGAGAGCCCTCCCGGCACCGTAGCCGCGTGGCTTCCCGAGACGCGGCGCACGGGGAAGACGCGCGCACGTCCTGTCGGGCCGCAGCGTCACCGCGGGCACTCGAGTGCCGCATTAACTCCGGGTGGTTGGGGCGCCGGAGGAAACTACCGCGAAGCTTCGTTCTCCCCGGCGCTCCCGCTCGTCCGGCCTTCGCGGGGCATCGTGGCGTCGTGGCTTCGTGGCTTCGTGGCCTCGTGGGCTCCTCCGCCTTGCGGCCTTCGTCTTCGTTCGTGGGCCGAAAGCAGCCCACGCGCGGTTAGGGGGACCCCGATCCCCCTACACCGACAGGAGCCCCGGCCCTAGTCGGCCGACCCGCGGGGTCGGAGCAGGGATTGGGGCCACCCGTCGGCGCCCGGTGCCCGTTGGATTGCTCCGGGCGTGGCTCTCGGAGGAATCGGAGCCGCTTGAGCTGTCGGGGCACGACTGCCCCGAGGCGTCGCGTCGCTTTGGTTCGCGTGCGGTGGGCCCTCCCGGCGTCCGCGCTCAAGTAGGGGGATGGCCGGTTGCCCACGGCACGTCTTCCACTTCGCCCTTCGCCTTCCGTCTTCTCAACTTCTTTCTTGCTGCCGCGCTCCCCTTCGCCTTCTTCTCCGTCGATCCGCGCCGCCACTTCCGTCGCCGTCGTCGCTGCCGTCAAGATGGCCCGCGGAAGGTCCTCCCCCGCCGCAGCAGTTCGCGCGCGCGTTCGCCGTCGGCGGATGCCCCGCCAACGGCGCAGTTGCCCGACGCCAAGGTCGACATGTCGCGGCTTTCGCCCTTCCTGCCGGTGGACGGTGATGGGGCGGTTCGCGTTGGGGGACCTTTGCCGCCGCCGACCGGAGGGCTGGAGATTCTCCACTTCGTGTCTTTCGTCATCGCCGGCGCCGTTCCCCCGCCTTCTCCGATTTCTTCCTGGAGGTGCTCCGGGAGTATGGGATCCGCATGGCGCACCTCACGCCGAACGCGGTTGCGGCGCGGCCGTGTTCGCCCATCCGTGCGAGGGATTTGTGGGGGTGCAGCCGTGCTTCCCCATATTCCAACGCTACTTCAAGATGACGCTTACCAACGCCTCGGAGGTGATCGGATGCGTGCGGCCGACCGCCCGGCCCGACGGCGGGTACATAGAGTACTCGCCCAGCAACAAGGTGGAGGCGTGGAAGAGGGCCCGGTTCGTGGTGCCGTACGAGAAGGACCTTCGTCGCCTCCGCGTCCCGCCGGTCCCGGCCCAACATTTGGCCGTCCGGGACGCCGTGCCCCGCCTTCCCGAGGGCATGATGCCGGTGGTCAACCGGATCGCGGCGCTCGCCGCGGCCGGTCCGACTCGCGCGGGGTGGTGCACGACTTCCTTGAGCGCAACATCGCGCCCCTTCGCCGGAGGTCGGTCCCGTCATGGATGTACCGGGACTTCAACTCGCCGGCCGCACTCGCACGGGGGCGGGCTCGGACCTGTCCGAGGCCGCGAGCGATACGCCTACTCCACGCCGACCGGGAAGAAGTGGCCCGCCTCCTTCGCGTACCCGGAAGGTGCCGGGCCCCTTCATCCGTCGGCGAACAAGCGCGCCGTCCCGGACAGCATGCCTCGACCGGGCCGCTCGGGTTTCTTGGCCCGATCCCGGCTCCCACCCCCGGTCTCCGGTACCCGGGTCGCACCTTCCTCCGGCCGGGTGCGACGGCCGCCCCGGGGCGCCTCCGAAGCTCCGGGTGGTAGCCCCGGCGCTGCGCGGCCTGCTCCGAGCGCGCGGGACAAGGGCAAAGGCAAAGGTCTCCGTCGCCTTCCTCCTCCGACTCCTCCGGGCCCGCCCGTCTTCCGCGAAGCGGGCCCGGCGGACTTCGCCGGCGCCGGTGACGGGGCCGCTCCCGGGAGAAGTCCCCTGCAGCCACGCCGGTGCAAGCGGCCGGGTGGACGCGCGACATGTAGGAAGCTTTCCTCCCTTTTTACTTAAGCTGCGTGCCGGTGTGCTGCACTTCGTCTCCTCGTAGGGCGATGATTGCGAAATGTGTTCCGATTTGCGTTGTTTGCGGGATCGTCCGGATCGAACCGGACCCGGACCTGGTCCCTTTAGACCCCAAGGCGGCCGGTGCAGCTCCGGCGGTCGGAGCGGAGGACGGCGCGGGAGGGGCAACGAGTGCCCCCGAAGAGGTGGCCGCCGGTGCCCCGAGGAAGAGGTTGCCGACAGGTCCCGCGGAGGTGGTCACGGGCGCCGCCGGAGAGGAGGCCACGGGTACTCCCGAGGAGGTGGCTGCCGGTGTCGCCGAAGAAGGGGCCGCCGGTGCCCTCGCCGGCGAGGAGGCTGCGGGCGCCCCTGCCGGAGAGGAGGACGCGGGTGCCTCTCGCCGGGCCGACCTTGGCCGGGTGTCACCTCCTCCAGCTGGGGACGTGCCGGTGCTTTCCCGATCGGCGCCGCCGGGCGTCCACCCCGATCTTCCACTCCGCGGCCGGGTGCCGGCGCCGCCGACCCTATAGTGCTCGGAGGGGAACGACTCCCCTCCGCGCGTTCGGTCGGAGCCGGGAACGGTGGGCGGCGGAGACACGTCGTCGACCGCTGCCGCCGGTAGGGGCCGTGGGTGCGCTCGGACGCGGCCGGAGCGGGTCACCTCCGGGTCGCTCCGGCGGCATGGGTCGCCGAAGATTGGCGATGTGCTCGGGGAGGCCACCCGGTCACTTCTTGCCATGAAGGCGGCCGTGGAGGAGGCGGATGCGTCCCCGGAGGACCGGGAGGCCGCGCCGGCCGAGCGCGAGGCGGAGTTGGCGGAGGCGCGGCGGGCCCCGGAGACGGCGATGAAGCCGGCCCGGCGAGCAGTACTCGGCGCCGCATGGATGAAATCCGGCGTGAGCTGGACCAAGCTGCCGGCATCGGCGATCGGGCCGCCGAGAAGCTGCGTGACGAGAAGGCCCGCGAGGCCGAAAGCCCGAACCGCCTCCATGACGTCCTGGAGCGGGAGCGAGCCGTGCAGCTTCGCGGCGCGCAGTTGGAGGAGACGGAGGCCCACTTGGACCTCCGTGAGGCGGCCGTGACCCGTCGCGAGGTGACCGCGACGGCTCGCGAGGAGGAGCCGAAGGAGCGTGCCGGCGCACTTGCCCTTCGGGAAGCTGCGCCGGGCGAGCGGGAGCGGGCCGTCGGAGAGGCCGAGGTGAAGGTGCAGCGCATCGGTGACTCCCTGGCCTCCCAGGAGGCGGCGCTTAGGGGCGCGAGGGCGCCCTTGCTTCCCGGGAGGGGCAGGTCCGGCCGGGAAAACGAGGCCGCCGTCCGAAGGAAGCCTTGGAGACGGAGGCGGCCCGTCTCGCTCGGGCCGAGGAGCAGGTCCGCGGCCTCGCCGAGGGGTTGGCGCACCGCATCCGCGAGGAGACTCTCGCGAGGGCCGAGAAGGCCTTCGCCGTCGAGCTTAAGGCGATGGAGAAGAGCCGGGATGAGTATCGCCGGCAAGTGGAGCGGTTGGAGGCCCGGCCGAAGAAGTCGGGTCGCGGCTCTTCCGCCGCGGCCGATGGCGATGACCTCCGGCGGCAGCTCGCGGAGGCGCGGTCCCGGCTCGAGGAATCCGAGCTTCGGCGCGTTGAGCTGAGCGAGCGGGCGACGAAGCGGCTACGGCGGCGCGGACGAAAGCGGAGATTGCTGCCGAGGTGCACCGTCGCTGTGTCATCGGCGCTATTCCGGGCGGGTCCGCCTCGTCTTCCCGAGCCCCTTGACCGCGGTGCGGCTGGGTATGGCTACGCCATGCGGGGGTGGTTGACTCTCCGAGCAGCCCGAACACCCGGGTGGCGGAGGTCCTGGAGGACGAGGGGCGGCAAACCATAGCCGCGGCCCTGGAGGAGGTGCTCGGCGAACGCGCCGGTGCTGGTGCCCGGGTTCCCGCTCCTAGCCGTGGTGAACGGCGACGTCCTCGCGGGTGAGCACGCCGTGGCTAAGGCGCAGGCTCGTGCCGTCGCTCGCGCCTTCGCGGAGAGCTTCAAGCGCGGCTAAGTGCTCGCTTCCTCCACCTGCGAGTGGTTTCTCGGCGCCTGTACTCCCCGTTTTTGTGTTTTCTTTTGTTTTTGCCGAACCTGTGTTCCTGTATGTACAGCAGATACTTCAAGTTTAACTTATCGTTGTCAATGGAGAGCTTAAACCCGCTGTTTCGTTTGTTCCGTGCGAATGTTCGCGTGCGTCGTGTAGTCGTATGCCGCTCGGCACTTCGCGAGTGGCGCTTTTAGCGCGACTCGAGGCGTCCGATCCTCGACCATACGCAGCCTTCCGGCTTCCGACTAAGGCGTAGACCTTCCTTACCCAACGGGTGGAGATAAGGACTTCAACATGCATGACGGCGATCCTGCGAGAGGTGGGAAAAGAAGCGACCGGGCGCTATTTTTCATTTAAAACACGTTAGTACAAGTGCCGTGGCGACTGTGGCCGTGGCGATAGGACTGCCGGGTACTAGCCGGGACCATTGGCTACGGAATATTCTAAGGGTAGAATTTCTTTAGGTGCTCAATGTTCCAAGCGCTTGGTTCCGGGTACCCGTCCTCCGACTCCAGCCGAACGGATCCCGGACGGGTGACGGCGAGTGACGAGGAAGGGCCCTTCCCACATGGGAGTTAGCTTATCCTTGCCTTCACGCGTCCGAGCCCGTCGGAGGACAAGGTCTCCCGTTTGCAACTCCCGGGGCGCACGCACCGCCGGTGGTAGCGGCGCAAGCCCCGGAGGTACCTCGCGCTTCGCAGTAGTACTCGCCATCTTGCCTCCTCGAGGAGGTCAATGTCGTCGTGCCGCCGGGTGCTTTGGTCGGCTTCGTCGAATGCGGCGACTCGGGGGCTATTGAACCGGATCTCCGTGGGTAGCACCGCCTCCGCACCGTACACGAGGAAAAAGGCGTTTCGCCCGTGGCTCGACTCGTCGTGGTGCGCAGGGACCAGAGCACGGATTGGATCTCGATTACCCACTTTGAGCCTTTCTTCTTCAACGGGTCAAACGATCTTGTTTTCAAACCCTTGAGGATTTCTCCGTTGGCGCGTTCGACTTGGCCGTTGCTCGTGGGTGGGCTCTTGAGGCAAAGCAGATCCGGGTGCCGAGGGAGTCGCAGTATGCTGCGAATGCATGGCTCGTGAACCGAGTCCCGTTGTCCGTGATGATCCGCTGCGGCACCCCGAATCTTGCGATGACATTCTTCATGAATTTGACCGCTGAGTTTTGGTCTATCTTTGTCACCGCCTCCGCTTCTACCCACTTCGTGAACTTGTCGATGGCCACATATAGCCACCTGTACCCACCCGGGCGATCGGAAATGGCCCTACAATGTCCGGACCCCAAACCGCGAACGGCCAGGATAAGGGAATTGTTTGGAGGGCTTGAGCGGGCAGGTGCGTCCGCTTGGCGTGAAACCGGCATGCCTTGCATTGTTGCACCAGCCTGGTGGCGTCCTGGAGGGCTGTCGGCCGAGTAGTAACCCTGCCGGAAGGCTTTCCCGGCCAGCGTGCGGGGAGCGTGGTGGCTGCCGCACTCGCCCTCGTGGATCTCAACGAGTATGTCGTTGCCTTCTTCCGTCTTTACGCACTTCAGCAGAACACCATTGGCACTGCGCTTGTACAGCATGTCATCGACAATGACGTATCGCTTGGCTTGGCGGGCTAGGCGTTCCGCGTCCGTGTCGTCTTCCGGAAGGATGTCGTCACGCAGGTACCCGAGGATGTCGTCCATCCGGCAGGTGTCCTGCGGCTCGTTGGCAAGCGCTTCTTCGCTATTCCGCGTGTGCTGCAGATCCTGCGGGTGCGCTCGCGCTTTGTTGTTGCTGTCCGGAGCTCGGTCGGCGTCGGAGGCCAAAGGGGATGACAGGATCTCCATGAACGTCCCGGGTGGGGTTGGAGCTCGAGTGGAGGCCACCCGGGATAGCTCGTCGGCAATGTGATTGTCGCCCGGGTACGTGAAGCACCTCGAGGCCGTTGAACTTCTTTTCCATCCGCTCGACCGCCGCGAGGTATGCAGCCATCTCGCGGATCGTTGCACCGGTACTCCTTGGATACCTGGTTGACGACAAGTTGCGAGTCTCCTTTGGCGAGGAGGCGCGTGACCCCGAGGTCGGCCGCGATCCGCAACCCCGCCGAGAGAGCTTCGTATTCTGCCATGTTATTGGTGCACCGGAAGTGTAGCCGGACCGCGTAGCGTAGCTCGTCGCCGGTTGGTGACAGCAGCAGCACCCTGCTCCCGCGCCGTTGAGGGTGAGGGAACCGTCAAAGAACATCGTCCGGTAGTCGCCGGGCGCGTCGCATCGCTGCACCCGGGTGCTAAGCTCTTCCCGCTCGATCTCCGGGGTGGGCGTCCACTCGGCGATGAACTCGGCTAGAGCCCGGCTCTTGATGACGTGTGTGCTCGAGGAAGGACAAGTCGAACTCCCCGGCTCCACGGCCCACTTGGCCACCCGCCCGGTTGCTTCCCCGTTGCGCAGTATGGTCTCCGGCGGAGCCGTAGTTACCACCCGGACGGGATGGCCTTGAAAGTAGTGTCGTAACTTCCGGGATGCGATGAGTACCGTGTAGAGCATCTTCCGGTACTGTGGGTACCGGGTCTTGGCGTCCCGCAAAACCTCGCCGATGAAATACACCGGCGCTGGATGCGCCGAGTGCGAGGCTCGGCCTCCGGGTGCGGGCCCCGGCTCGCTCTCGTTCGTCGTAGTAGTCGGGTCCGAAGCCCCGGGTGATGCAGCATTGGTGCGAGTGCCGACGTCGGGCGTGGTTGCTGCAGATCCCGCCCCGCCCTCAATGCGAGACGTGGTCGGAGCCGGAGCCCCGGGTGGGGTGGGATCGGCGCGTCCATCTTCGCTTCTCCGGCTTGTGGTCCCCGCTTCGCCCAAATCATGCGACGAGGTCGGAGCCGGAGCCCCGGGTGAAGCCGGGAGCCACGCCGCCCGCAGGGTCGTTGCGTTGGGGTCCGCCCCGGTGTCCCATCCGGGCAGGCCGGAGCAGCCGCGTCGCGCGCCATGTCGTGAGTGGGGCGTCGGGAGCCCCCGGGTGCTCCGGCGCACTGCGAGCCGGTTGCGGTCGGAGCCCCGGGTCCGCTCGGCCCGCCGCCTTCGAGCCGTCAAAGCACCCGCGCTTGCTGGTTTGTCGAGAACCGCGAGGTGCTTGCTCCAGCCCGCTCGACCACGAGAGCCGCGCCGACTACTTGCGGGTTAGCCGCTATGTACAGGAGCAACGGTTCACCCGGTTCCGGGCGACTAGGACGGGCGCGGAGGACGGTAGCGCTTGAGGTGTTGCAAAGCTTCATCGGCTTCCCGGGTCCACTCGAACTTGTCCGTCCTCTTCATTAGTTTGAACAGCGGGAGAGCGCGTTCGCCTAGGCGTGAAATGAATCGGCCAAGGGCCGCCATGCTCCCGGCCAAGCGCCGTACGTCCTTGAGCCGCCTTGGGGGACGGATTTCTTCGATGGCCCGGATCTTCTCGGGGTTTGCTTCGATCCAGCGGTGCGAGACCAGGAAGCCGAGTAGCTTCCCGCCGGCACGCCGAAGACACACTTCTCCGGGTTGAGCTTCACCCGGTTACGGCGCAAGTTGGAGAAAGTCTCCTCTAAGTCGAACAGGAGAGACGGTGCCTTGCGGCTCTTAATGACCAAGTCATCCACGTATGCCTCCACGTTCCTCCCGATTTGCGAGTCCAGAGTTAGGCGCATGGCTCGTTGGAACGTGGGGCCTGCGTTTTGAGACCGAAAGGCATGCTCACGTAGCAAAAGCTCCCTGCGGGAGTCATGAAAGCAGTCTTCTCCTCGTCCTCCCTAGCCATACAGATTTGGTGGTACCCGGAGTAAGCATCCAACATACAGAGCAGGTCGCAGCTGCGGTGGAGTCTACTACGGAGTCTATCCGGGGCAGCGGGAACGGGTCCTTCGGGCAGGCTTTGTTCAAGTCGGTGTAGTCCACGCACATCCGCATCTTGCCGTTGTTCTTGGGCACGACCACCGGGTTGGCGAGCCACGTCGGGTGCGTGACTTCCCGGATGAACTTAGCCTCCGAGTAGCCTCTTGACTTCGGCCCGGATGAAGTCCTCGCGCTCGGGGGCTTGGCGCCTCGCCCGCCGCTTCACGGGTCTTGCGGCGGGGTCGACCTTGAGTTGGTGCTCAATCACCCTCCCGGGTATGCCCGGCATATCCGACGGATGCCGGGCAAAGATGTCGCTGTTTGCTTGGAGGAAGGTGATGAGCGCGAGTTCCTATTTCGGGTCGAGGTCACCACCGATGGTGGTGGTCTTGTCCTCCGAGCCCCGAGTGAGATCTTCTTGGTAGACACCTCTCCAGGAGTCGAAAGCTTTGCCCGCTTGGGGACGAATTGCGCAGCGGGCTTCTCCGGGTGTCGCGCGCTCTCTTCGTGCCGGTGTCCTCCTCTGCCGCCATTTCGGCCGCCAAGATGTCCTCGAGGCAAGCCATTGCTTTGACGGCATCCGCCCTCTCCACGATGATACCCTTCGGGCCCGGCATCTTCGGCGTGAGGAATGCGTGATGCGGAATAGCCATGAAGCTGGTTGATGCCGGGCCTCCCAATGATGGCGTTGTAGGGGAGGCCGATGTCCGTGACGTCGAAGAGGAGCTTCTCCGTGCGGAAATTGTCCCGGTGCCAAAGGTGACCGGGAGCTCAATCCTACCCAAGGGGCGGGAGCTACCCGGGAGCACGCCGACGAAAGGGCGCGAGGGCCGCAACTCGGCACGCGCCCACCTGCAGGGAGTCGTAGACTTTCGGTGTGATGAGGTTGACGCTCGCGCCTCCGTCGATGAGGGTGCGCGCCACCTTCTTGTTACAAATGGTGGGCGACACGACCGGAGGGATCTTCCCCTTGGTGTTGTCCGGGCCCACCATGTCGCTTTTGTCGAAGGTGATGGGAACGTCCGCCCACTTCGAGCAGGGGAGCCGCGGCCTTGTCCTCGGTGATGGCGAGGACCTCACGGCGGAAACGCTTGGCCTCGCCTTTGGACGCGAAGCTCGAGGAGCCCCCACCGATCACGGCGATGGAGTCGTCCGCGCTCCGGTACGCCTCGACTTCCTCTTTCTCCTCCTCCTTCTCCTTCTCGGCCTTCTCGGCCGTCCGCCGCTCGTCGCGCCGTTTGATGCTCGCCTGGATGTAGCGGCATTCCGACCGGTCGTGGTCGTTGGTGCGGTGGAAGTAGCACGCGAAGGTCCCCGGGGATTTAGGCGGCGACTTGCCGGCACCCGCGGGAGGCGGGCGTCGCGCCCCCGGGGGACGGGCCTCCGGCCGCGGCCACCTCTTCCGCCTTACGCTTACGCGCGAGGTTCTTCTTCCGCTTCTTGGAGAGGGTGCCCCCGGACTTGGGAGAGGAGGTACCCGGGTTGGACTTCGCCGGTGGGTTGTGCCACGCTTGGGCTTCTCGGCGACGGGCGCATCCGTCGGCCAACCGGAAGAGGTCCGTGACCGTCTCCGGCCGGTGTACGCCTAGCTCGCCCGGGATATCCTTGTCTCGGACGCCGTGGCGAAGGCGGAGAGCACCCGGGAGGGGTCGATGCGCGGGATGGTGTTGCGGACTTGACCGAAGCGCTGCATGAACGCTCGCAGCGTCTCGCCCGGCTTCGGACGATGCGGTCCAGGTCGATCCGGCTCCCGGACGCTTTGCCGTTCCTTGGAAGTTGGCCATGAACTCCCGACACGGGCTCTTCCAGGAGCCGATAGATTCCGGCGCCGGGTTCATGAACCATGACCGAGCCGAGTCCTTTAGAGCCAGGTGGAAGTAGTTGGCCATGATGTCCTCCGAGCCCCCGGCGGCTTTGACGGCGGGGGAGTAGATCTGCAAGAACTCGTCGGGGGAGCAGTGCCGTCGTACCTTCTCGGGAGATCCGGGCGGAACTTGCCGGGCCACGTGACGTCGCGCGGGCGCTTTGAGAGGGCCGCGCAACCCCGAGGAAAGAGGGGTCGAGCTCCTTTCTCTTGCGCTTGGGTTGGCGCTCCGGGGACGTCTCCGCTTCCGGCCGTCGCGGTTGTGGGTGGAGGTGCGCTCACGCTCGCGTCCGCGCTCGCGCGAGCGCTCGATGCTAACGCGCGCGTCCTCCCCTCGCGGCGGCGTCTCGCCGAGGTCGTTGCGCAGGTCGCGGCGCCCCGCGCCCGTGGGGAGTGGACGGAGAGCGAAGCCGCCGGCGGGCGCGCGTCCTTGGCGCGGTTGGCGCGGCGGTTGTTGTCGGTCGGTGGCTGCTGCGGCCGGCGCGACGGTCCCGCTCGGCGCTTGGCTCGCGCCGTGTCCAGGAGTTTACCTACTCCGGTGAGCCATTCCTTTGCTTGCTCTCCCCCGCCGGTCCCGCCGGCGGGTTGTTGAGCATGGTCTTCACGGCGGTCGGGGTCGTCCCCCTCTTCTTCCTGGAAGAGGCGACGCGCGATGGCACGCTCGGACGCGAGTGGCGTGACGGCTTGGGCGTGGCGGTCGGCGCCGCGCCGGTCTTCTGCTGCACGTCCGACCGCCGCGGGCCGGGACGATTGTCGTGGGCGGAGCGGCCCGCGTGACGACGGTCGCGGCGACGGCGCCTCGTGGACGCTCTGGCTGGAGATGCTATCCTCCGTCCGCGGCGTGCTCGAAGATCTCTCGCATGGTTGCGTGGAAGTTTCGCAGCGCGAAGCGAAATCTACGATTTCTCCCCTTCCCGGCGCGTCAAATGTCGGTGTGTGAGTACACCTCCGAATGGGGGCCTGTCAAGGCTCCCTTGGGATAGGCTTGGGGAAGAACGGATTTGCTCGCGCGTTAGCGTGGATGATTCAAATGAGCAAGAACACCGAGAGTTATCCAGGTTCGGGCCGCACGATGTGCGTAATACCCTACGTCCTGCAAGTGTGTGTTTTTTCTCTCCTTTACATCGGGGTCTCTCCTCCTTTTATAGGATAAGGAGAAGAGCACTGTACAAGTACCCGGGGGTACCCGGACACCCCGTGGGGGTCCGGCCCTTCCTGAGATATCCGACACGATCCCGACCGAAATCCGTTGCGGTCTCTTCTCCTCGGTACGCGTTCCGAATCTCTTTCACCCTATTGGTCGAGAGCCCTCCTAGCACCGTAGCCGCGTGGCTTCCCGAGACGCGGCGCACGGGGAAGACGCGCGCACGTCCTGTCGGGCCGCAGCGTCACCGCAGGCACTCGAGTGCCGCATTAACTCCGGGTGGTTGGGGCGCCGGAGGAAACTACCGCGAAGCTTCGTTCTCCCCGGCGCTCCCGCTCGTCCGGCCTTCGCGGGGCATCGTGGCGTCGTGGCTTCGTGGCTTCGTGGCCTCGTGGGCTCCTCCGCCTTGCGGCCTTCGTCTTCGTTCGTGAGCAGCCCACGCGCGGTTAGGGGGACCCCGATCCCCCTACACCGACGAGTATACAATCTATTCCGGTTTGTCATTAAATTTGGCAATTCGTGTTATTGGAAAAATCATATATTTTATTGGAATGTATTTTATCACTAAAGAAACTTCAAACATAGCCTATAATTTTGTATATTTAAAATATTTTAAATAAAACGAATTGTCAAAAGTAATAAAAAACAATGACAATGATTAAAAGTTAATGACAACAATAAATTTGAAAGGGAGAGAGTATACTCCTAGAGATCAAGACTGAGCAAGATCCGATTTGTACGCTAGACGGGAAGCACTAGTTGATTGTAAAGCACGTTCAGGCAATGCCTCTGATCAAGCCTTGCATACTACTTCGCCCGATATATTTCATCATCTATATAAGGGTGGCGAGAAATGAAACTTTCATCGATCACCGACGCCGCGTCCCATGATTGTTCTCCAATAAGCTAACTCTACACACATGTGTTTGTCGAAAAATGGCGATAAAAATGCACATGCAAACAATTCATGGTAACTATAATAAATCGGAAGTCAACAGTTGCAGCATGATCCTTCCGATCTGGTGATCTGCAGGGTGCTGCATTTTAAGCGCAGGATGGTCGAACTGTGAACACACTGCACCCTGAACCGCTTTGGGAGAGCCAGAGCAAGGCAAGATGGCGCGGCCCGAGGTGGCTCTGCTGCTCGCCGTGTCGCTCTGCCTCGCGTTGTCCATGGTCACGGCAACAACTGAGGGCGGCAAGCCTCTTGTCACGGCAGTCAGCAAGGACCCTGCCACCTTGCTCTACACCTCCCCACTCAAAGACAGCCACCCTCTCGTCCTGGACCTCGCCGGCCCGCTCATCTGGACCACCTGCGACGCCGGGCACTCGACGTTTGAGTGCCACCACCCCGAGTGCGCGCACGCGCACCGGTACCACCCACCGAGCTGCCCGCACTCCGGGTACGGCAAGGCGGACGACGAGGACCGGTTCCGGTGCAAGTGCACTGCCCACCCGCACAACCCCTTCTCCGGCAAGACCGTGACCGACGACCTGACGCGCTCCACGCTCTCCGCCAACGCCACCGATGGGGCGAACCCGCTGTACCCGGTCTCCTTCTCCGCCGTCACCACCTGCGTCCCGGACTCCAGCATGCGGGAGAAGCTCCCGGCCGGCGCGGTCGGCATCGCGGGTCTCGCCGGCTCCAGGCTGGCCTTACCCGCGCAGGTGGCGCGCACACAGAAGGTTGCCAAGAAGTTCATGCTCTGCCTCCCGCGAAGCGGCTTCAGCTTTCCCGGCCAAGGCGTTGCCATCTTCGGCGAGAGCCCGTTCTTCACCTGGCCCTCGGGACCGGTGGATTTCACGTCGACGTTGACGTACACCTCGCTCCTCAAGAGGATAAACAGCCGGACTACTACATCCCAGTGAAGGCCATCGCCGTGGGTAAGAAGCTGGTGGAGCTCCCCGGCGACGCGCTCACCACCGGTGGCGTCGTGTTCAGCACGAGGGCGCCGTACTCGGTGCTCCGGCCCGACGTGTACCGCCCCCTGCTGGACGCGTTCCACCAGGCCTCGGGATGGGACGACTTCAGGGTCCCGTCCGTGCCGCCCTTCGAGCTCTGCTACAACGCCAGCAGGCTACCCAACACGCGGATCGGCCGCATCGCCCCGGACGTTGACCTGGTGCTCGGGGACGGCAAGAACTACACGCTCGGCAGCTTCGAGTCCATGGTGGAAATGCGCGACTTCGGGGCGTCCTGCTTCGGGGTCGTCGAGAGGAAGGAAGAGAAGGGAGGGTACGGCGCGGAGCCGGCGGTGGAGATCGGAGGCTTCCAGATGGAGAACAACCTGCTCCAGTTCGATCTGGGAAAGATGCAGCTCGGCTTCGCCAAGCTCCCGTTTTGGACGGCGTGCAGCAACTTCAACTTCACGCTGGCGGGTCATTAGACGTACGCTTCGCCGTTGTTAACCTACACAATTTTTCTGTCTACATGATTCCTACTGGTACCTAGATTTTTTTTCCTCATTCATTATCCATGTCATGGTAATTAATCACCTTCTGTATCTGTCCCATTTTTTATCATGAGAAAAAAAAACATGTTCATCGTCTGCAATATAGACTCCTTTTCATCTTAATAGTTCGAATTAAACTGAAAAGTTCCCTTAATTTATTTTTTTGGTGGAGCTATATATAGCGTGCCTGTTTGATCAATGAATCCATGCTGCCCCTATACTGTGAAATCAGCCCAACTGGTGAGTACACTCTGGCAGAATGCTTGAGCCTTGATTCACTTTTCAATATATACCAGATCGAATGCGAACTCTTGAGCACAGTGTATGGCGCAACTCTGATTCTCCGACATCTCTCCGTCGAAAGCCAGTCGGCACACGACGAACTTTGCGTGAAGTGAAGGGGCAACGAAATGCGCATGCATGATTCGTAGTAGCTCAATGCGGTGTGACATCGAACCACGGCAACCTAGTGGAACACCACGTCGTTAGCCCAAGAGCTTACTTTCTTGCTTAAGCACGGCATCATGCGTGGAGCGCCGTAATATATCCGTTGACAAAACCGATGGAGGATCCATAAACTAGACGGAGCAGGATCCGATTTGTACGCTAACCGGTACTGAGAAATGTCAGACCTGAGCGTTGTGCAGAGCACGTTCAAGAAATGTCTGCGGCTCTGGTTATGGGATCGCGTGTCTAAGTTTGACGATATGGAGCTGATAATGCAATAATCACCGACGTATTCGAGGACGCACGGTGCTCAAGTAAACAGCTTGCGATGAATTGTGCTCAGATACATACTTGGCATTGGAAGTCATGACACAGCACAGTGGGGTGGCGAGAGTCCAAGCCTCGACGAGTCTCCAGACGAGAATCGCGGCGCGCCCCTGGGCTGCCACCTCCACAAAATGGGACACCAGTAACGAAACAGGCGATAACATAGAAAAATCAGCAAGTCAATATGCTAAAGACGATTTCATATCCCACACGTAAAAGTAACCCCTGAGCCGTGTGCTGTATTTAAGCAGCAGTCACGCCCGGCACACGGAAGCAGAGCCCACGTAACAGCCGAAACAATGGCGAGGTCCACCTCCATACTGCTGCTCGCCGCCTCGCTGTGTTGCCTTTCAACGACGTTACTAGCAACCGCCGACGCCGGCAACAATGGCGGTGGCAAGCCCCTGGTGACTGCCATCACCAAGGACGCGGCCACGTCGCTGTACACCGCCCCGCTCAACAAGGACGGCCGGCCGCTGGTGCTGGACCTGTCCGGCCCGCTGATCTGGACCGCCACCTGCGACGCGTCGCACCCGACGATGGAGTGCCACCACAGCGAGTGCGTGCACGCGCACACCTACCACCCGCCGCACTGCCCGCACAACGGCTACGGCGAGCCCGACGAGGCCGACCGGTTCCGGTGCAAGTGCACGGCGCACCCGTACAACCCCTTCTCGGGCAAGGCCGGGTCGGGCGACCTCACGCGCGCCACGCTCTCCGCCAACGCCACCGACGGCAGCAACCCACTCCGCCCGGTCTCCTTCTCCGCCGTCGCATCCTGCGCGCCGGACACCCTCCTCGCCAAGCTCCCCGCCGGCGCGGTGGGGATCGCCGGCCTCGCGCGCAACAAGCTGGCTCTGCCCGCGCAGGTGGCGCGCACGCAGCAGGTCGCCAACAAGTTCGCGCTCTGCCTGCCCAGCGGAAGCGGCGGCCAGGGCGTGGCCATCTTCGGCGGCGGCCCGCTGTTCCTCCTCCCGCCGGGCCGGCCCGACGTCACGCAGAACCTGGCCGGCCAAACGCCGCTCCGCCGCAACCCGGACTTCCCCGGCTACTACGTCCGGGCCACAGGTCTCGCCGTGAACCAAGAGCAGGTGACGCACGGCCCACTCGTCGTCGGGCTGTGCTCGAGGATCCCGTACACGGTGCTCCGCCCCGACGTGTACGGTCCGTTCGTGGCGGCGTTCGAGAACGCCGCGGCGGAAAGGAAGCGCGCGCCGGCGGTGGCGCCGTTCGAGCTGTGCTACGACTCGCGGGAGCTGGGCTCCACCCGCCTCGGATACGCCGTGCCGCAGGTGGACCTCATGATGGAGGGTGGTAACTGGACGGTGTTCGGCGCCAACTCCATGGTGCAGGTCAACGACGACACGGCGTGCTTCGCGTTCCTCGAGATGAAGGAAGACGATAATAAGCAGGGAGGCCACGGCGGGGAGGCACCGGCGGTTGTCATCGGTGGGTTCCAGATGGAGAACAACCTGCTGGTGTTGGACGAGGAGAAGGAACAGCTCGGCTTCAGCGGCCTGCTCTTGGGGAGGCAGACTACGTGCAGCAACTTCAACTTTACGCTCTCTGCCTAGAACCGACCAAATATGTTTTTTCCCATGATAATTGTGATTCTTGAGCTTGTTTTATGTTACAAATTTCCTTGATAAAAATGAAATGCCGGTGAAATTGAAATGCCATGAACAAAAACGACGGGGATACATTTTTTCAGGAGCGAAAATATATTAGAATTTCAAAACGAGCCTGTGGGCAGCTTTCTGTCCCCCGCACTGCACTTTTATCAAATCTTATAAGCTTTCTTATAAAAACAGAATAATTTCAATTGAAAAAGAATATTGGTATATTCCAGCTTTTTTTTATCAAAATGATGCATATAACTATCATCTTCATAATGTATGAAAAACACTCCATTCGAAAAAGTAGCAAGAAAAAGAAAGAGCAAGCAACAACAAAATAAAAGACTGATCTACCGTGCAATAGAGCATCCACTAAATAATCCCAGTACCTCCAGATGGCCACCAATGATCTCTGCATAACCCCAGTTGGCTTGAGATCATGGCAACGCTCGTAACTTCAGCTGCTTTGGATCAAGCCAAAAAGTGCAACGTGTATTTGTAGCATGCAATTGCTAGCGTGCACTGGAAAAATGGCCGCTTCTAGTGACCTGCACTATTGTCGACCTGACGTCGTGATCTGAAATTGGGACAAGTGCTTGTGACAGAAATGAGGGTTTCAGGACAGAGGGGGTCAATTTGATTTGTCACACTTGTTTTTATTTTCAAAATGCTAATCTTGCAAACTGAAACTAAAGTGTTGGATCATGACGACTAGCGAAACATAAAAACGGTAAATAAAATACAAAGTGAAGCCAAAGTAGGACGTGTGGCGGCGTTGGCTTGTTGAGATCATGCATGGCAACTCTCTCTCTCTCGAGAGAGAGCTACCTTGTTCTGGTAGCTTTGCTCACACTTTTACGAAGTGAAGTTGAAGTTGTGGCAGCCAGTGCGAATTCCGGCGAGCGGCCCACCGAAGCTGAACGTTTCCTTGTCCAGGTCTAAGAGCAATAGGTAGTCCTCCAGTTGGAACCCGCCAAACAAGACGGCCGGCGAACCGGGCACCACCGGCGCGGACGTCATCTCAAGGAACGCGAAGCACACTGTCTGATCGTTGACCTTGACCAGCGAGGTGCCGCCCGGAATCATCCAGGTGTGCCCATTGTCGAGTTGGAGGTCGATGTTGGCGACGGCGTAGCCGAGGCGAGTGACGCTGAGCGCGGAAGCCTGGTAGCACATCTCGAACGGCTTCACGGCCGGCGCTCGGGGGATGAAGCTGGTGGCCGCGTCAAACGCCTTGAGCAGCGGGCGGTAGATGTCAGAGCGCAGCGTCGTGTAGGGTGTCACCGTGCTGAACATGACGCCGCCCGTGCCGCTACTGGCGTCAAGGTCGAAAGCCCCGGGCGGGAAAGCCACAGGCTCGTTGTTCACGTTGATGCCCGTGATGCGGAAGTAGTAGGCACCGTTCTTGGGATTCTTGAGGAAGGGGATTTGGTTCATACGAAGACCTTTGGCGAACTCCACCGGAGGCGAAGCCAAGAGCTGGAACGGGCCACCGCCGAAGATGGCGGCGCCTGTTCCACCACTGACGGGGAAACACAAGATGAACTCCTTTGCCACCTTGAATATCGAGGACACCTGAGTTGGCAACGACTGCGGCAACCTGGACATCCCCGCGACACCCCAGCTTCCTGCGGGGAGCGACGCGAAGAGCTCGTCGGGGCCGCATGACCCGGCCGCCATGAAGGTCACCGGGAACAGCGGGACCTTGCCGTCGGTGGCGTCCGCGGAGAGCGTGAAGGTGGTGGCTGGGGCGCGAGCGCATTGGCCGCTGACCGGGTTGTAGGGGTACGCCGGGCAGACACAGCTAGGATTGGTCATGCTGGTCCACCCGCCGCTGTACACGCAGTTGTTGACCGGGAGGTTCCGGTCGAGGGACTCGCACGTGCTGTCTCGGCACGGGATGGTGCGGTGCACCGGCGGGCATTTCGACCAGAGCAGCGGCCCGGAGAGGTCGACCACGAGCGGGTGCCCGCCGTGCTTGATGGTGACGGTGTACAGGGAAGTGGCTGGGTCCTTACCCAAACGGGCCACGATAGGTATGGAAGGTAGACTGCCGGAACCGGCGGCTTGCGTCGTCGTTAGAGGTGATGACGACACAAGCAGTAGCCAGAGCACGAGCATGAGGGAAGAGCTGCAAGGCAGTGACATGATGGACATGCAGAAGTAGGTATCTATGCTCCTATTCTAAATGGATATAGTAGCTTGAGTCGATCGGTACGCTATTATCCTTCTTATATACTACTAGTACTGCTAGAGAAGTGCTCATGGCTTATTGAGCCGATCAGAATGAGTCGCTCCTCTCGTGTAAATATAGCAAGTTCTCAGCTTGGTCAACTTCAGTTTAAAGACTAAAATACGGGCATGGCGAATCCCGACGGATCGCATCTAGAGATGGTTCGCCATTTCCGATGCTACTCATCTGCGTGCGTGCAGAGATAATGAATGTGGCACGTGCATAGTGTCTTCAGGGTTCAGGCTTCCATAGACATGGACTTTTCACACGCTACTATCTCCGTTCAGAAATGTAAGTGTTTGTTGACTTTCAGACATCGCATTTGATCACTCGTCTTATTCAAAAAATTTATAAAACATTTATTTATTTTGTTATAATTTAATTTATTTTTAGATATATTTTAAATATGACTTCTTTATTTTTTTATTTATATAAATATTTTGAATAAGACGAATAGTCAAATAAAATATCTGAAAGTCAATAAATCCTTACATTTCTGAACGGAGGAAGTAGAAGGAGACAGATCCTCGACTGACCTCGTGATTTGCAGCCGACGCGAAGCCGTACGTGGCCTTGGATGAAGCGCCCGCGGCAAAAACAAGGAACTCAAGTGAGGCTTGCACGAACTTCCCGGAGCTGATCGCGTGGACAGGGAGACAAGCTCCTGGAGGCTGGAGCCTCGCAGGTGCTTCCGCGGCTGGTGTGCTAGGCGCAGCATCGTGCAGTGTTTCCCGCACGTTTTTTAGGCGGTTGAAATTGAAAATATATCTTTGGCGTGCCGTCATTGACATTTCCCTCCTGGTGCCTTCGACTTTGATCCCAACAACGGCAGGCGGCGCGGCATCATGCTGAGCAAACATCAACCCGTTAGAGACGTTCGAGATGTGCTAGTATGCCTCCGCGCCGATCAGCTCGGCTTGGCCTAGTTGAAATGACGAGGTCAGCGAGAGGATAGATCTGTCTTATTACTTTCCACTAGCTAGACTGCTAGGCTACGTCGAGTCCATGGTGGATGAGTTTCAAAAGAGAGAGATAGAGTGCATGGTGGACGAAGGCTGAAGGCACCATCCACATGCCCATTTGCACTGCACTCATATATGTAAATAGCCTTGGGAATAGCAAACAATCTTTCGATACGATCTCCGTGGGGATAATAATCTAGATGAAGCGAAAGTTGACCAAGCATCGTCCAAGCGCACTCTATATAGCAGCACAGCAGTACTAATCCATTCAAGCCGTACACAATTTTGGAGTCATTAACTAGCTACAGAGCGATTAGCAAGAAGTATAGGTTCACAGCATGTCGTCGCTGCGCTGCAGCTCAGTTGTGGTCGTGCTATGGCTGGTGCTTGTGTCGTCATGGTCTTGGACGACACAAGCCGGTAGTGCTCCCCACGTACCTATCCTGGCCCGTTTGGGCAAGGACCCCGTCTCAACCCTCTACACTATCACCATCAAGCACGGCGAGCACCCGCTTGTGGTGGACCTTTCCGGGTGGCTGGTCTGGTCGAAATGCCCGCCCGAACACCGTACCATCCCGTGCCACGGCAACGTGTGCCAAACCTTCAACCAGAACCTCCCACTCAACACCTGCACCATGATGGCCGTCCACACCAAGTGCGGTCCTAACGATCCCTGCCCGAGTTACCCCTCGACCCGACCAGCGGCCTCTGTGACGTCACCGACGCCACGACCTTCACCCTCTCGGCGAACGCCACGGACGGCAAGAACCCGCTGTTCCCGGTGACCTTCAGGGCGCTCGGGGCCTGCGCGATGGACTACCCGTTCCCGTCGTTCCCGGCGGACAGCTGGGGTGTCGCGGGGATGTCCAGGCTGCCGCAGTCCTTGCCAGCTCAGATCGCGTCGACGTTCAAGCTGGCCAAGCAGTTCGCCCTGTGTCTCCCCAGGAGCGGCGCAACCGGCGCTGCTATTTTTGGTGGAGGCCCGTTCCAGCTCATGGCGTTGCCGGCTCCCGTCGAGCTCGCCGAAGGTCTCCGTCAGAACCAGATCCCGCTCCTCAAGAACCCAAAGAACGGCGCCTACTACCTCCGCGTCAATGGCATCAACGTGAACAACGAGCCCGTGGTGTTCCCAGCCGGGGCCTTCGACCTCGACGCGAGCAGCGAGGAGGGCGGCGTCATCCTCAGCACCACCCTCCCCCAGATGTATGCGGGGAAGTCGGTGACCTACACCACGCTGCGATCCGACATCTACCGCCCGCTCTTCAACGCCTTCGACGCGGCCACCAGCGGCATCCCGCGCGCTGCACCAGTCCAGCCGTTCGAGAGGTGCTACCAGGCCTCCGCGCTCAGCGCCACCCGGCTCGGCTATGCCGTCGCCAACATCGAACTGCTCCTCGACAATGGCCGGACATGGTTGATTCCGGGAGGCAGCTCGCTGGTCCAGGTCAACGACAACACTGTCTGCTTCGCGTTCATTGAGATGACCACCATTTCGAGGATTCCCGGCTCGCCGGCCGTCTTTTTTGGCGGTTACCAGCTCGAGGACTACCTGTTGCTCGTTGACCTGGACAAGGAAACGTTCAGCTTCAGTGGCCCGCTTGCCGGAATTCGCAACAGCTGCAGCAACTTCAACTTCACCATGACGCCGGCTCCTTAGAAGATCCACGACGACGCTCTCACCTGTTTCCACGAGAATGATCTCAAGTCAACGCCACACCTCTTTCTCTTTGCACTCAAAGGCGTACTAGCTAGTACCATTTTCGAACACTCAATTTGTTTCTGTAAGCCATGTATACGTACCTTAGCATTGAAAATCAATAAAGTAGCAGTGCGGGCAAAGCTATATATATGGTCTTGTTCTGAAAAAGAAAAGCTCAGAATGATGTGTTTGCCTATTTTTTTATTTCATCTTTTTTGCCTAAATTATTTCCTCTTTTTTCTAGACCATAGACTGACCTTAGCTGAATTAATTTATTGATAAATTACATGCAAGGATTTAGGAAACAAGGAGGAAGGGAGAGGGAAACAACTAAACTACTACTCCCTCCATCTCAAATTAGTTGACGTTTTGAAGCTGAACGTAGAAACCAAGGAGCGAAGCATGTTTACCCTGCTACCCTTCTGCTATGAGAGAAAGAAAGCGAGGGTGTCGGTCAGCTGTTGAATAAACAAAAGAAAAGCAACGAATCTTTTTGGTTCCCAAGGAACCAGCTCTTCGTACCTTTGAGCTTATCCGCTCCACGGCGCTCCACGCCTCGATGAAGCTCATGCACGGCCACATCTTCACCGCCGATGGCAGCCACAGAAGAGGAGATGAGGAGAAGGGAGCTTGGCGTTGGCGACCATGGCCGCGCCTTGAGAGCGAGCTCGGCGGCCATGACGGCGGACAGGAGCCACGCCGCGCGACAACGAGCTCGGCAGCCATGGTGGCAGACTAAGACTGCATGACGACGAGCTCGGCGGCCATGGCGGCAGGCTGGGTCCGCGCGACGGTGAGCTCAACGGCCATGGCGTCGGGCTGGGAGCGCACCACAGCGAGCTCGACGTCCATGGCGGCGGGCTGGGACCGCGTGATAGCGACCTCGGTGGCCATGGCGGCGAATAGGAGCCACGCCGCGCGACGGCGAGCTTGGCGGTCATGGTGGCGGGCTGGGACTGCACGATGACGAGCTCGGCGGGCTGGAGCCACGCCACGTGACGGCGAGCTCGGCTGCCACGGCTGTCGAGCTAGGACTGCACGACTGTGACAGTGCGACATTGGTTTCGGTGCGGGAGTGCCGGAGTGGGAGACAGGCACGGGTGGAGCGGTGGGGAGCAGAGGGGTAGCAGTGGAAATTTTCGTTCACAGGCGTCTTGGTATTCGAGAACGTCATCTAAATTGGCAAAAAAAATTGCTCTAGAACGACATGTAAAGTGGTATGGAGGGAGTAAATTACAATGAAAAGTCTATCTCCAAGAATTAATGTAGTTCCATTTTAGTATTTCTTCGGGATAATAAAATGAAGAAAAAAAATTGAAAAGCACACAAATGGGCAGCGGTTTGGTTCTTAAAAACACTCTTATATACTCTTACTTCTTTATTACCCACCACTGTAAACCAAACAACAAAAGATCATAAGAGGAGGAACCGTGACATTCTTAAAAATAAGGAACCATGACCTTTTCTTTTGTAGCCTATACCTAGTATCTGGGCTATGGGGTCAAGAAAGTTATTTGTGTTGTGTATCAGTGTATGTAGCCCGTCCAACTCTTCAGTCCCGGACTCCCCACGCCCGTCGGCCATCGAGAATGACGAAAGGCCACCACGCGCTGCGGAAGCATCCAGGGAACAATCAGCCTAAGGTAGAGGACCGTGAAGCCGTTGAAGATATACTACCAGGCCTCCGCCCTCAGCTCGGCTCGGAATGACGAGGTCAGCGAGGACTTTACTCGAGTGCGTTGAGTCTTGGTAATTTTAATTAGCCTTGGGAATGACGAACAGTATCTTTTGATGCAATCCGTCGGGATTCGCCGAAATCATATTCTATAAATCCTGAAGTAGCCTAATCACCTTGTAAAACTAGGTTCAAGGAAAAAAATCCTGAAGTGGAAGTTGACCATCTAATTAAGCAGTCTATATATGAACAGCACAGCAGTTCAGATCAATTCAAGCCATGCGTCGTACCCAGTTTAGTAGTCGATAGGTAAGTAGAGAGTGACTAGCTAGTGAGGTAGTAGCACGCAGCAAGAAGTAGGTTTTGAGCATGTCGTCACTGCGCAGCAGCTCAGTTGCGTTCGTGCTGTGGCTAGTGCTTGTGCTGTCATGGTCTCCGGCGACACAAGCCGGCGACGTACCTTCCATACCTATCCTGGCCCCGCTGGGCAAGGACCCCGTCACAACCCTGTACACCATCACCATCAAGCACGGCGGCCTGCCCCTCGTGGTGGACCTCTCCGGCCCGCTGTACTGGTCGAGATGCCCGCCAGTGCACCGCACAGTCCCGTGCTTCAGCGACGCGTGCCAATCCCTGCACTACAACTTCCACACCTGTAACGCCACCGACGCCAAGTGCAGCCGTCCGAACGACCCCTGCCGGACTGACCCCTACAACCCGATCACGGGGCAGTGCGCTTTCACCGACGTCACCACCTTCACCCTGTCCGCGTACGGCACCAACGGCGCAAACCCGCTGTTCCCGGTGACGTTCAGGGCGGTCGGGGCATGCTCCACCCAGCTGTTGTTCATCGATTCGCTCCCCGAGAATAGCTGGGGCGTCGCGGGGCTGTCAAGGCTGCCGCAGTCGTTGCCCACTCAGATCGCGTCCACGTTCAAGGTGGCCAATCAGTTCGCGCTGTGTCTCCCCAGGAGCGGCCAAACCGGCGCGGCCATTTTCGGTGGAGGCCCGTTCCAGCTCATGGCGTCGCCGGCTCCCATCGAGCTCGCCGAAGATCTCCGTCGGAACCAGATCCCCTTCCTCAAGTACTTCGACAACGGCGGCTATTACATCCGCGTGAACGGCGTCAACGTCAACAACGAGCCCGTGGCCTTCCCGCCCGGGGCGTTCGACTTCAACGCCGCCGGAGAGGGCGGCGTCATCCTCAGCACCACGCTCACCCAGATGTACGCGGGGAAGACGGACACCTACACCACGCTGCGCTCAGACATCTATCACGCCCTGTTCAACGCGTTCGACGCCGCGACCAGCGGCATCCCGCGCGCCCCGGCAGTGCCCCCGCTCGACATGTGTTACCAGGCCTCCGCACTCAGCTCCACCCGCCTCGGCTACGCCGTACCCGACATCGAGCTGCTCCTCGACAATGGCAGGTCCTGGTTGATTCCGGGTGGCAGCTCGCTGGTCCAGGTGGACGACAATACCGTCTGCTTCGCGTTCGTTGAGATGATCTCCATTGCGAGGGTGCCTGGTTCGCCGGCTGTCTTGTTTGGCGGCTACCAGCTCGAGGACTACCTATTGTTCTTCGACCTGGACAAGGAAACGTTCAGCTTCAGTGGCCCGCTCGCCGGAATCCGCACCAGCTGCAGCAACTTCAACTTCACCATGACGCCGGTTTCTTAATTACAACGAAGACGACGGCTCTGTTGTTTCCGAACGATCTCAAGTCAAAGCCACACACCTCTTTCTCTCTGCACTCAAGGATGTACCAGTACCATTTTGATTCATTAGTCTAGTACCATTTTGGAGAAAGTAAACTTTCCCACCGATGGGATGTCCCCTCACCGGTGAAAAAAATATAATATATATTTAGAAACTTTGAAAAATTATAAATTTCGGTGTGATCATAGTTTATACAGTACAAAGTATATTACATGAAGTTTCAACTTTAACTTTAACTTTATTTAAAAGTTATAAAATTAACAAATCGCAGAGGAAGATGACAAATTAGCTATTTTGTCCTTTCTTTTGTCTTTATTCATAATTTGTTATTTTATATCTTTTAGATAAATTGAATTTAAAGGGTAAAACTTTCAATACATGATTTAGTATCATACAAACTACACGCACATCAAGTTTCGTAAAATTTCAAAAAATTTAAATAATATTTTAGATGTTTTTTAATTTTCTCTCTCCGATGGGATGTCCAATCGATGGGAAAAAAACCATGTCCTACCATTTTGTTTCAGTTTACCATGTAGGTTAGCATCGAAAATCAATAAACTACTAGTGCGGGCAACCTATGGCCTCCCGACATGCTGGGCAGCTACTCTTCTTGCTCAAGATGCTAATTATCTGCATATTTCTGTATTTCTTCTTTTTTTCTAGGCCAATGGATTTTATTGAGACAAAAAAGTGATTACACCCAAGCATTTAAGCAAACTAAACTACTAAGTTACATTGAAAAGTCTATCTCCCCAAGAACATAGTTCCATAATATTTGTCCGTGAAAATATAATGAAGAAAAAAGTAAAATAAAAAGAACACAAATGTGTAACGGGGAATATATGCATGTGCGCGTAATGCATCCAATGAGGGTGGGGCTAAGAGTGGCGTGGCTCATCACTCGGCTCGGCCTTCGGCTCGAAATGACGATGTCAGCGTGGACTTCACTAGAGTGCGTTAATAAGTCCATAGTGGATGAAGGCTGAACCTAGGCACCATGCATGCATGTGCGGCACCATGCATGCATGTGCCAATTTGCACTGCACGCATATAAATAGCATTGGGAATGCTTATGATGTGATCCGACGAGCAGAGGCTCGGATCCGGCGACGCCTCCCTCCCCAGCCCCGGTCGGCAGCAAATTCGGCGGGGTGGGGGTGCTGGATTTCTTTTTACTGTACGAAATTTAGTGGCGGGTCATTGTCTCGTTAGTAGCGGACAAGTTCCGTCACTGTCAAATCATTTAGCGACGGACTTTTGTCCGTGACTATTTTTTTCTAAATAGTGACATTCGCCCAGTAGTGTTTCTTGTGTCTGTCACTAAGGGCATTTTTAGTCCGTCGCTGTAGAGCATTATCTACTTATATATAAAAAATGCAACCCACTAAGAGCCCTTCAATGGTACTTAGCTCCACGTTGTGCCACATCATCTTCAACCCACCAAGAGCCATTCAATGCTAATTCTCTAGCTCTACGTTGTGCCACATCATCTCAAACAATTTTAACTATTAGATAAAGATTGAATGTTGGTGATTAGAAGCTATTTTGAACTTTTCAAATCTCTACCATGTCATCTAGAAAGTTAGCACTCCTGATTATCATCTCAGACTCCCATCTATCCATCTATGCATCAATATCCTCATGTCACTTCAAGTTGTCCGGTCACCACAAGTTATGATAGAGTCCAAATACCTCCATTACTACTCCACATTTTGTTTCTATGGCTTTTCGGTTTCTATTTACTTTTTTTCTGGATGTTTGTAAAGTGTTTTATTTTTTTATATATTATATAATGTTCTGCGGTAACGCACAGGGTATCATCTAGTTCTAGTAGTGCGAGACCCCTTTATAGAATATCTAAGCGAAGCTGCCAAGCGCACCCCGAAGAAGCACCTACGGCTGTCGATGCTTGGGCGCACCCCATTTTGCTTTCATTTGCACGCATATATAGATAGCTTTGGGATTCGTCGTGCCCCATTTGCTAATTTTAAAACATGCTTGAGGGGTTGACCAAAAGCTGGGAGACCTATATACAGATCTCCAACTCCAACCATGCACACGCACTCTATATAAGAAAAACAGCAGCGGATCGATTGATTCAGGCCATATTCGTTTAGATAGCTACGCATACTAATCGACTAGCTAGAGATCGAGCCGTAGAGGTAGTAGGTACCAAGAGATAGGTACCCAACATGTCGGCGATGCAGTACTACACCTCAGTTGTACTGGTGCTCTTGCTAGTGCTCGTGTCATCTTCTCCGACGACGACACAAGCCGAAGACATACGTTCCATACCTATCCTGGCTCGCCTGAACAAGGACCTCACCACATCCCGCTACACCATCACCATCAAGCACGGCGGGCACACGCTTCTGCTGGACCTCTCGGGGCCGCTGGTCTCGTCGAAATGCCCGCCCGTGCACCGCACCATGCCGTGCCACAGCAACGTGTGCCAAACCTTCAACCAGAACCTCCCACCCAACACCTGCACCATGATGGCCGTCCACACCAAGTGCGGTCCTAACGACCCCTGCCCGAGTTACCCCCAGATCGGCGGCCTGTGTGGCGTCACCGACGCCACGACCTTCACCCTCTCAGCGAACGCCACAGACGGCAAAAATCCGCTTTTCCCGGTGACATTCAGGGCGCTTGGGGCCTGCGAGATCGACTACCAGTACCCGATCTCGTTGTTGCCCGCGGGCAGCTGGGGCGTCGCCGGGATGTCCAGGCTGCCGCAGTCGCTGCCAACTCAGGTCGCGTCCACGTTCAAGATTGCCAAACAATTCGCCCTGTGCCTCCCAAGGAGCGGCGGTACTGGAGCGGCAATTTTTGGTGGTGGTCCGTTCCAGCTCATGGCGTCATCGGTTTCCATCGAGCTCGCCGACGGTCTCCGTCAGAACCAAGTCCCCTTCCTCAAGTACTACAACAACGGTGGCTACTACCTCCACGTCAACGGCATCAACGTCAACAGCGAGCCCGTTGCTTTCCCGGCTGGGGCCTTCGACCTCGACGCCAGCAACGGGGAGGGCGGCGTCATCCTCAGCACCACCCAGGAGTACGATGCGAGGGAGGCGACCTATACCACGCTGCGCTCCGACATCTACAACCCGCTGCTCAAGGCGTTCGACGCGGCCACCAGTGGCATTCCGCGCGCTCCGGCAGTGAAGCCGTTCGAGTTGTGCTACCAGGCCTCCGCGCTCGGCTCCACCCGCCTCGGCTACGCCGTGGCCAACATTGAAGTGCTCCTCGACAATGGCCGGACATGGTTGATTCCGGGGGCAGCTCGTTGGTCCAGGTCAACGACAACACCGTCTGCTTCGCGTTCCTTCAGATGAACACCATTTCCAGGGTGCCTGGTTCACCGGCAGTCCAGTTTGGAGGCTACCAGTTCGAGGACTACCTATTGCTCTTCGACCTGGACAAGGAAACGTTCAGCTTCAGTGGACCGCTCGCCGGAATTCGCACCAGCTGCAGCAACTTCAACTTCACCACATGACGCCCGTTTCTTAGAAGCAATCAGTGGAATCTCTCTCTCTTGGTTCCATGCAAATTGATCTCAAGTCAACGCCAACCTCACTTTCCCTATGCACCCCAAGATGTACTAGTACCATTTTTTTTCCATCAGTAGTTGCCGTCAGTTCGTGATGTAGTAGAGCAGTTTGCCGTTTCAGTTCACCACGTATGTTAGCATCCAAACTCAATAAACTAGTGCAGGCAACCTAGGGTCTCCCGGTCTTGTGTTCTCAAAACACAGAGTTGAAGATGACGTGTTCTGCCTATTTCTGTATTTCATCATATGTCTATCTTCGTATAACAACCTGTTCTCTGCCTATATTGTGTAACTCGCATTATTTTTTACGTAGCTATGTTCGTACAGTTTTATGTTGTCAAAACATATAATAACATTGAAAATGAAGTAGTGTGTGCGCATGCGACCAAAAGGATCCCCAGTGTGATCTAGGTATGGTATATTATCAGAAAAATAAGAAGTGAAGATGTTATTTCATATGTTATAAACTGCTGTACTTATATCACATATAACCTGCTGCATAAGCATATGTGTGCTCTAACAACTCTATAGCAGTGTATTTTTTAGCGATAGTTTTTCATGGTACGTATTTTATCTACTCAACGCATTCAACCAAGGCCCCTCACCATTCTTAATGGACCCACAAGATGACTAGAATCAGAAATAATATGAGATGTAGGGATTAAGGCCGGGCAAGGGCATGATTGGTTGCCCGCATTTTGTCGGACCAGGCTCACCGGATGTAGGCGTGGGAAGTTTGGTTGCCTGCATGCAAGCCTGTCTTGTGTGATGCAAAAGCATCACAGTCAACCTGGCTCCCGGAAAACATAAATGAAACTCGTTTCTCCAAAGGCTGGCATGCACGTAAGGGGCAACAAGCAATCGAATGTAACAAAAAAGACTAGCGTTAGGCTAATATGCATGCAACCAATCACTTCTCATCAAGACAATCAATCGCGCCCTAAATGTTAGAGTAGAAAATACAATTGTACTTCTATGGAATGTTACCGATATAAATTTAAAGGGATAAATTCATTTCGCTCCTGAAACAATTCACTTTGTCCAATTTAATCCTTGAGCAAAATTTTATGGTTCACTTTAAATTATATGTAATTTTTCTTTTTTGTTTCCTTTGTATGATTTGAGCTTATAGCTCAAACTTTGGATGATGGTAGATGATAATTTTTTAGTGTAAGGCTCTGAAAATTTTTATTATTTAAATTTTGCGCACTAAAATAAAATGGTAAAAAAGAAGAAGAAAAAAATGCATAAAGGAGTATATTGCGCCGACTAGAATTGTTCGGGAGTAACTTAAACAAAGTTGATTGTTGGGGAGTGTGAAATAGACTTTTTTCCCAAATTTAAACCAATAAATCCAAGACCTACACAATCATAATGTGTGGAAGTATATTGAATCATTGAAGGGTAATATAGAGTGACAGGATGCTTTCTCGAACTTTTGACTCATTAAAAAAGATTTGTTAATTCTAAGCTGACTGAGATTTTTACTTGTTATACAGAGATTGTGTCACTAGCAGACTAGCTAGGAATAGTTGATGAGTTGCTACCTCTCCTGGTGTTTACTTTCCTAGTAGGCCTAGCAAAATTATCTTTCTCTCTCTTTTTTTTTTTTGCAAAGGTAGCAACAAATATCGAACATAGTGACTTCGCTAGAGTCAAATCTCAATCACCTGAGAGGCTGAGACCCCATTAAAGTGCCACCAAGGACATACTGTAGCTAGCAGTGTGCCCGTACATGGTAACCTGACGCTAATTCACCGGAAAGCACGGTACGAAGCTGCCAAGCGCACGCCACGGTTATCGAACCATGGGCGCGCCCCATTTTGCTTTCATTTGCACGCATATAAATAGGTTTGGGATTCGTCGTGCCCCATTTGCTAATTTTAAAACATGCTTGAGGTTGACCAAAAGCCGAGATAAAAAGTTGCTACATTTACATGGGAGACCTACACAGATCTCCAATCATGCACGCGCACTCTATATAAGAAAAACAGCAGAGGATAGATTGATTCAGGCCATAGTATTCCTCTAGATAGCTAGGCATAGTGATCGACTAGCTAGCTAGAGATCGAGCCATAGAGGTAGTAGGCACCAAGAACTAGGTGCCCAGCATGTCGTCGATGCAGTTTTGCACATCAGTTGTACTCGTGCTCTGGCTTGTGCTTGTGCCATCGTCTTCGACATCGACACAAGCCGGAGACGTACCTTCCATACCTATCCTAGCACGCCTGATTAAGGACCCCGCCACATCCCTCTATACCATCACCATCAAGCACGGCGAGCACCCACTGGTGGTGGACCTCTCCGGGCCGCTACTCTGGTCCAAATGCCCACCCGTGCACCGCACAGTCCCGTGCCTCAGCAGCGTGTGTAATGACTTCAACCAGAACCTTCCATACAGCAGGTGCAAGGACTTTGTCTCGGTGCACACCGATCCTAGTAATCCAAGCTGCGGCTGCCTAACGAACCCCTACAACCCGGTCATGGGCACGTGCTCTCTTGAACACGTCACCAGCTTCACCCTCTCGGCGAACGCCACGGACGGCAAGAACCCGCTGTTCCCAGTGACCTTCAGGGCGCTCGGGTCCTGCGGGAAAAGATGGCCCTCCGACTCGCTGCCGGCAGACAGCTGGGGCGTCGCAGGAATGTCAAGGCTGACGCAGTCCCTGCCCACTCAGGTCTCGTCGATTTTCAAGGTGGCCAAGGAGTTCGCCTTGTGTCTCCCTAGGAGTGGCGGAAGCAGCGGTGCCGCTATCTTCGGCGGCGGCCCGTTCCAGCTGATGGCGTCGCCTCCCGTGGAGCTCGCCGAAGGTATCCGTCAGAACCTGCTCCCGTTGATCAAGTTCCCCGAGAGCGGCGCCTACTACTTCCGCATAAACGGCATCAACGTCAATAACGAGCCTGTGGCCTTACCCGCGGGCGCATTGGACGTGGACGCCAGCCATGGCACAGGCGGCGCCATGTTCAGCACGGTGATGCCCCACACCGTGTTGCGCTCCGACATCTACCGCGCGCTCTTCAACGCCTTCGATGCGGCCACCAGCGGCATCCCGCGGGTTCCTTCGGTTCAGCCATTCGAGATGTGCTACCCGGTCTCCGCGCTCAGCTCCACCCGCCTCGGCTACGCCGTCGCCAACATCGAACTACTCCTCGACAACGGCCGGACCTGGTTGATTCCGGGTGGCAGCTCGCTAGTGCAAGTCAACAACAACACCGTGTGCTTTGCGTTCCTCAATATGTCACTCAATAAAGGGGTGCCTGGTTCACCGCCGGTGGTGCCCGGTGAACCGGCGGTCGTGTTTGGCGGCTACCAGCTCGAGGACCGCCTACTTCTGTTCGACCTGGAGAAGGAAAAGTTTGGCTTCAGTGGACCCCTCGCCGGAATGCGCACCGGCTGCCACAACTTCAACTTCACCATGTGACGCGGTGTCCTAGAAGAACCAAGAGGAGGCTCTCCTGTACGTTTACATGGACGATAATAAATCAACGCCTCCTATTTCTCTCTCTCTCTCTCTCTCTCTCTCTCTCGGTACTTTCTCTTTGCACTCCAAGATGTCCAGTCACCGTGATGTAGTAAAAACTTGCTACTTTTTCATCACGTTGGCATTGAAAATCAATAATCTAGCACGGGGCAACTTATCGTCTCTGGGTATTTACGTCTTGTTCTGAAAACAGAGAGCTGGAGAGTGCTCTGCATGTTGTCATCGAAAATTAATAAAATTAAGGTTTGTTATAAATATTCAAATATTCAAATTATTTTATATTTTTAAAGTTATAAACATTAAAATATTTGAATTATATTATATTTGTTTGCTGCGAGGATTGTGACAAGAAACACTTGTTTCAATCTAGAAAGAGTTGAGTTGCAACCTAGGTGTTGCCGTAGCAATGGTTGATAACAGCAACCGTGCTAGAGTGAAAATAATCTCAATCACCTAAGACCCGTTCTAGAATATATATAAGCGCTCATGTGGATCGAGCGTCCGTACATGCCAACCTGACGCTAATTTACCGGAAAGCACGGCACGAAGCTGCTAAGCGCACGTTGGGGAAGCATCTACGACACTCTCGAACCATTGACGAGCTACCGTGCTTTGGAGGCATAAAATTAGCCTTGGGATTCGCCGTCCCCTTTATTATAATCTTAGACCTGAGGTTGACCAAAGGTCCAAAGCTGAGAAGTTGGTAAACTACACGGGAGGCCTATACAGATGTTCAACCATGCATACACTACACGTATTCTATATAAGCACAAGAGCATATATCAATTGATTCAGGACATATCCATTTAGGTAGCAGTAGTAGCTAGTGAGTGGGTGTGTTCGTTTTCTAGGGTCTAAATTTTATAACTGTCACATTAAAAAGAATTTTTCTATTTAAGAGTACTAAATAAAATTTAATTATAAAATAAATTACAGACTCCTAGACTAATTTACGAGACGAATCTAATGAGGTTAATTAAGTCATGATTAGAAGATGGTTACTGTAGCATCACTTTAGCATCAATCTGTCAATAGGGTTTTGTCGTTAAATTGATTGAAATATTCATAAATAATAAGATTCTCTTTGATGTGACAGTGCTAAATTTTAGAGGGCAGAAAACGAGCCCTACTAGTAGTCCACAAGAAGCAGAGGTGTCGAGCATGTCGACGCTGCAGTACTGCAGCTCAGTTGTAGTCGTGCTCTGCCTAGTGTTTGTGAGGATACAAGTCGGCGGTGCTTCCAACGTACCTATCCTGGCCCGTTTGGGAAAGGACCCCGGCACATCCCTGTACAACATCACCATCAAGCACGGCGGCCTGCCCCTCGTGGTGGACCTCTCCGGCCCGCTGCTCTGGTCGAGATGCCCGCCGGTGCACCGCACAGTCCCGTGCTCGAGCAGTGTGTGCACGGGCGTTAACCGGGACCTCCCATACAGTAGATGTGAGCTCTCCTTGGCGAACACCCATCCTAGTCCAAGCTGCAACTGCACAACGCACACCTACAACCCGTTAATCGGCACGTGCAATCGTGGAGATGTCACGACATTTACCCTCTCGGCGAACGCCACGGACGGCAAGAACCCGCTGTTCCCGGTGACGTTCAGGGCGCTCGGGGCCTGCTCCGACGAAGCGCGATCGCTTCCCGCGGGCAGCTGGGGCGTCGCAGGAATGTCCAGGCTGCCGCAGTCCTTGCCGACTCAGGTCGCATCGTCGTTCCAGGTAGCCAGGCAGTTCGCCTTGTGTCTCCCCACCACGAGTGACCGAAGCGGCGCTGCCATCTTCGGTGGCGGCCCGTTCCAGCTCATGGCGTCACCTGAACCCGTCGAGCTCGCCCAAGGGCTCCGCCAGAACCAAGTCCCCTTGTTCAAGTACCCCAGAAGCGGCGCATACTACTTCCGCATCAGCGGCATCAACGTTGTCGGTGTGTGAGTACACCTCCAAATAGTGGTTAGTCAAACCGCCCCTTGTGGTTCGGATTAGGGAAGGAACGCGTTGCAATCTCCAAATAAATAGCGAATAAAAAGGCGAATAAACACACGGGGATTTTTTACCCAGGTTCGGGCCGCCCGGAGGCTAATAGCCCTACGTCCTGCTTTGTGTGTATTATATGGAGTAGCATAATACGAGGGTGGAGCTTAGGAGAGGCTCCAATGGGGACTCTGTCTAGAGGAAGAAGAAGAGCATGGCCTCCTCTCGCCCGAGGGTCCGCCCTCGTTACATGGGAGTCTCCCCTCCTTTTATAGGGTAAGGAGAGGAGCACCGTACAAGTACCCGGAGGGGTACCCGGACACCCGGTGGGGGTCCGGTCCTTCCCGGGATATCCCGACACGATCCTGATCAAATCTGTTGCGATCTCTTCTCCTCGGTTCGGGCTCCAAGTCTCTTCCATCCTATTGGTCGAGAGCCCTCCCGGCGCTGTAGCAGCGCGGCTTCCCGAGACGCGGCGCACGGGGAAGACGCGCGCACGTCTGTCGGGCTGCGGCGTCGCCGCAGGTACTCGAGTGCCGCATTAACTCCGGGTGGTTGGGGCGCCGGAGGAAGCTACCGGGAAGCTTCCTACCCCCGACGCTCCCACTCCCCGGCTTTCGCGGGCCTTGTGGACTTCGTGGCTTCGCTTATGTAGTAGGCGGTGTGGGGGCCCCCGATCCCAGTACACCGACAGGAGCCCCCGAGCTCATTGCCGGACGCCGAGGCGGTTGGCGATGAGGTCAACTTGTCCCCGTCGCAGTCGTCATGTCTTCTTTGCCCGATCATCTATGTGGGAAATACTTAGGCACAATCACAAGAGTTTCGAAGCCGGGCGTCCCCGAACCACACCGGTGCCACGTGCGCCTTGACTTGGCCGAACCGGTAGTCGGCCCGTCGGGTTAGACCGGGTACCATAATCTCATTGCGCAGGGCGCAAGATTTCTGGTCCCCGGGGTCTCGCCCTTTGACGAGGCTCGACGCGGTGGCCTCGTCTCGGTGCACGAGACGACCAGGGCGTGCGCAGGGGTCATCCTCACTTCAAGAACCCTTCCAGCTGTACCATAGTTTTTTCGACATTTATGATCGGTCGGTAAGGTGGCCGGAAATGGGGCCAAACTGTCTCCGTTGTATCCGGGTAGTCGGAGCCACGCCCGAGTAGCCGCCGCTGTCGCCGGGTCGTCGGAGACGTCGTCCGGTAGTCGGAGACGTGCTCGCCGGAGTAGTTGGAGACGTCGCCCGGGTAGTCGGAGACGCGCTCGCCGGAGTAGTCGGCGGAGTAGTCGCCGGAGACGTCGCCCGGGTCGTCGGAGACGTCGTCCGGGTAGTCGGAGACGTGCTCGCCGGAGTAGTTGGAGACGTCGCCCGGGTAGTCGGAGACGCGCTCGCCGGAGTAGTCGGCGGAGTAGTCGCCGGAGACGTCGCCCGGGTAGTCGGAGACGTCGTCCGGGTAGTCGGAGACGCGCTCGCCGGAGTAGTCGGTGGAGTAGTCGCCGGAGACGTCGCCCGCCGGAGTAGTCGGAGACGTGCTCGCCGGAGTAGTCGGAGACGTCGCCCGGGTAGTCGGAGACGCGCTCGCCGGAGTAGTCGGCGGAGTAGTCGCCGGAGACGTCGCCCGGGTAGTCGGAGACGTCGTCCGGGTAGTCGGAGACGCGCTCGCCGGAGTAGTCGGTGGAGTAGTCGCCGGAGACGTCGCCCGCCGGAGTAGTCGGAGACGTGCTCGCCGGAGTAGACGGAGACGTCGCCCGCCGGAGTAGTCGGAGACGTCGCCCGGGTAGTCGGAGACGCGCTCGCCGGAGTAGTCGGCGGAGTAGTCGCCGGAGACGTCGCCCGGTAGTCGGAGATGTGCTCGCCGGAGTAGACGGAGACGTCGCCTGCCGGAGTAGTCGGAGACGTCGCCCGGGTGGTCGGAGACGCTCGCCGGAGTCGAGGATTCCACCCAACGCTCGTAGCAAGAACAAACAGAAGTGAGGTTAGCTTAATCAAAGGCAAAGAAAAAGCTACATGGGGGCTGGTCTGCCTTCTCTGCTGCCAGCAGCTGGGCTTCGAGGACCGCGCTTGGGCACGCAAGCCTGAGAGAGTGAGAGACGCTCCGCGCGAAAAGCAGCAGGGAAAGCATGAAAATGCGATGTAAGCTTAAATAAACCCAGATATGAGCGAGGCGAGCGTGCAAGCTTGGTGCGCAGCCAGATTTACGAGCGGAAAAGGGTAAAATCAGAGTTTTCCAAATCGAAAAAGAAGCAAGATCCGAAGAATGGGGAAAACGACGCCTCCCCGGTGAGGGTCCGGTCCTTCCTAGGATATCCCGACACGATCCCGACCAAATCTGTTGCGATCTCTTCTCCTCGGTTCGGGCTCCAAGTCTCTTCCATCCTATTGGTCGAGAGCCCTCCTGGCGCTGTAGCAGCGCGGCTTCCCGAGACGCGGCGCACGGGGAAGACGCGCGCACGTCCTGTCGGGCTGCGGCGTCGTCGCAGGTACTCGAGTGCCGCATTAACTCCGGGTGGTTGGGGCGCCAGAGAAAGCTACCGGAAGCTTCCTACCCCCTGACGCTCCCACTCCCCGCGGGCCTTGTGGACTTCGTGGCTTCGCTTATGTAGTAGGCGGTGTGGGGGCCCCGATCCCAGTACACCGACAAACGTCAACCACAAGCCCGTGGCCTTTCCTCGGGGCGCGTTGGACGTTGATGCCAGTGCCGGCAGGGGCGGCGCCATGTTCAGCGCGGTGACGCCCTACACCACTCTGCGCTCCGACATCTACCGCGCGCTCTTCAACGCGTTCGACGCGGCAACGAGCCACATCCCGCGCGCTCCAGCAGTGAAGCCGTTCGAGATGTGCTACCATGCCACCATGGCCACCCGTTTCGGCTACGGTGTGGCCACCATCCACCTGCTCCTCGACAACGGACGGACATGGCTGGTGCCAGGTCGCAGCTCGCTGGTCCAGGTCAACGACCAGACCCTGTCCTTCGCGTTCCTCGAGATGTCGACCGGTACTAGGGTGCCAGTGGTGCCTGGTTCGCCGGCGATCTTGTTTGGTGGGTTCCAGATGGAAGACAACCTGCTGCTGTTCGACCTGGATAAGGAAACATTCAGCTTCAGTGGACACCTCGCCGGAATGCGCACTGCCTGCCAAAACTTCAACTTCACCATGGCGACGGTTTCTTAGAGGAACCAAGAGGCATACGCTCTCCCGTTTACATGAATGATTGCAAGCTATCAACGCCGCGCCTCTTTCTCTTTGCATGCCAGCTGGATGCACCATTTTGTTTATTTAATTAGTTAAGCCGTTTTGAGATGTAGTAACACTTACTCCTTCTATTCTTTTTTCTTGATGTTAGGATAAGAAGATTAGTTCATTTGAACTAAACTTTGTGTCCTAACGTCATAAAAAAAGAATGGAGGGAGTACAATACTTTCTTTCAGTTCACCACGTTAGCATCGAAAATCAATAATCTAGTGCGGGGCAACCTATATGGTCTCCTGGACTTTGTCTTTTTTTTCCAGTTATTAGCATCGAAGCGCTGAAGACGATGTTTGCCTATTTATGTATGTTTTGACATTTTTACACTATAAAAACATATATTAACATCAAAAATAAAATAATGTGTGCCGAGGACCAGAAGGACCCTAGCTAGTGTAATTTATGATACTATTTTCAAAAAATAAAAGAACTGAAATGCTATTTCATACGTCAATCTGCTGCATATGAATCTGTGTGCTCTATACCTATTAAGATTTAAATACAAAATCTCTATCCCACATTAGGACTGTTTTTTCCTTAATTGTACAATGCATTACACCGAAAATACTACATCATATATCTCAATTTATTTTTCATTTTAGCTTTAACCAGAAAAATTAAGAAGAGATAAAAAAATGATGTGCTGAAGTGGAAAACGAGGAGGGGTGGAAGAGAAAAAAATATGGAAACAGAGTGACAAATAATTTTTAGAAAAAAATGCAGATGACTAGAATGACAAAATAATATGGATGTGTAGGGAGTAAATGTGTGTGAGTCCAGAAAAATTTGAATGAATAGAGGAGGATCGTTGAACTAGTAATAAATTCAAGACCTGCACTGTGCAATCAAAATGTGCGGGAAAGTCCATTTCTCTACCAAAAAATTCACTTTGTCCAATTTAGTACCCAAACAAAATTTTGGCTTAATTTACTATCTAGAACAATTTAAGTTGGTGTAATTTTCTTTCTTGTGTAATTTTTCATTTTTATTTTTCTTTGTAGCATTGTATTTGAAGCTGAAATTTAATTTGCACATGATAAATACCATATCGTCTTGCACTAAAAAATTGATGTTAAAATTGATAGCATCTATCATCACACAAAAATTGATTTTAAAATTTAAAGCGTACAAAGAGAAATAAAAAACACAAATTGCACAAGGGAGTAAATTGCACCAATTTAAGCGTGTGTTTGGTTTCGGAACCAAGTGGGACGGGACGGAACCGTCCCATTTTTAGGGATGGAACCGTCCCATTTTTTGTTTGATTAAAGGGACGGAACGGTCCGAGTTCTTTGTTTGATTGGAGGGATGGAAATGGATGGATCAGCTGGCATATTCCAAACTTATACGGCATATTCCAAATCCGTTTGATCGTGTCGTCAGGACAATTTGGCATTTCATCGAACACTTCATGGGCAGTGGGTGGCAAAGCACCATTGGCGGATGCCATTTCCTCGAACACGTTCCATGCGCGCGTGCGTCACCACCGAGCATGGCGGCGGTGCGTTCGCATCCCATCACGGCCAGCCTGCCTCCCGCCAGCGTGCCTCAAACTGCGTCCGCACTGCGCCGCGTCGTCGCCAGCCTGCACCGCGTCCGGCCGCCGTAGCCCGCGCTGCGCCCTGCGCCGCGCCGTGTCCAGCCGTCGCGGCCCGCGCTGCGCCCCGCCACGTCCAACCGAGCTCAAGGATCGCTCCCTGTCCATGGCGCTTCGGCCTGCATGCCCAGCCGCCACGCACGCCCCAGTGCCGCCGCTCCGCGGTCTGCGGCTCCGCCGCCTCACGCGCGCCGTACAGCTCCGCAGCTTGCTGCTCTGCCTCCTCGTGCCGCGCCGTCGTCCCCGCCTCACGCTCGCAGCCTGCCGCTCGCCCGTCCTGCAGCCTGCTGCCTCGAGCTTATGGAAGGTGAGAGAGAGAACGGAGAGAGACGCCGTGCGCGTGGGACGGATTGGTTTGATAGATTTTGGCTGGACCGGTTCGTCCCGCATCTGAGAGCATATTCGTTCGTGGGATGGATCCGTCCCACTTAATTCTCAGAAGCAAACATGTCAAAACGAGGGACCGATCAGTCCGGTCCCGTCCCATCCCGTTTGATGCTTCAAACCAAACACACGCTAAATTGTTTAAGGTAGAAAAATGAGTCAAGATTTGTTTGGGTACTAAATTGGACAAAGTGAATTGTTCGGGGTAGTAAAATAGACTTTTCCTAAAATGTGCCAAGTATGTTGGATCACTAGGAGGATAATATAGAGCATCATTATACTTTACTTGAACTTTTGACTCATTATTTTTTTTCAATTCTCACTTAACTGAGATTTTGATTTGTTGCAGGTATTGTCACATTGAACACTTGTTTTAATAATTTATAAAAGGTTGAGTTGTTACCGGCCTCGTGGTGTTGCCTTTTGCTAGTCACCGCATCAATGGTTGAAAAAATAAGAGTGACTACGCTAGAATCAAATCTCAATCACCTGAGAACCTTTAGAATACGTAAGCGCTCATGTGATCAAGTGCCAAAGAGCTACTACCTCTGTCCTATTGAAAGTATCGTTCTCGCTTTTCAAGAAGTCAAATATTTTTAACTTTGATTAAAAATATATAAAAAATTATAAATATTTATTGAATAAAATTAGTATCATTAGATAGATAATTGAATCTACTTTCATAACTAACTTATTTAGAGGTATAGATATTACTAATATTTTTTTACAAATCTAGTCAAAATTTAAAAACTTTGACTGGGAGGTAGTACTAGCTAACCTGACGCTAATTCACCGGAAAGGACACCTGGAAGCACCTATGAGTCTGGAACCTCGGGATTCGCCATGCGGATACTATAATCTTGAATCAGAGGCTGACCAAAGCTGAGAGAACTTGCTACATTTACACGGGAGACCTATACAGATCTGCAACCAATGCGTACGCACTCTATATAAGAAGCACAAGAGCATAGCGATTGATTCAGGCCATATCTGTTTAGATATATTCGAGGCAGTGTAGGCACGAATAAGAAGCAGGCGTCGAGCATGTCGCCGCTGCAGTACTGCAGCTCTTCATCACTTGTGCTGGTGCTCTGGCTAGTGCTCGTGTCCTCGTCTCTGACGACGATACAAGCCGACGACGTGCCTTCCACACCTATCCTGGCCCGTTTGGGCAAGGACCCAGTCACGTCCCTGTACACCATCACCATCAAGCACGGCGAGCATCCGCTGGTGGTGGACCTCTCCGGACCGCTGCTCTGGTCGAGATGCCCGCGGGTGCACCGCACAGTCCCGTGCTCCAGCAGTGTGTGCGCGGATGTCAACCAGGACCTCCCATTCAGCAGGTGCGAGCTCTCCTTCGCCAACAACGATCCCAGTCCTAGCTGCAACTGCACGACGCACACCTACAACCCGGTCATCGGCACGTGCAATCGGGGAGACGTCACGACCTTCACCCTCTCCGCGAACGCCACGGACGGCAAGAACCCGCTGTTCCCGGTGACCTTCAGGGCGCTCGGGTCCTGCTCGGACGAAGCGCGGTCGCTTCCGGCGGACAGCTGGGGCGTCGCGGGAATGTCCAGGCTGCCGCAGTCGCTCCCAACTCAGATAGCGTCAATTTTCAAGGTGGCCAAGGAGTTCGCGCTGTGTCTCCCCAGGAGCAGCGGAAGCAGCGGAGCCGCCATCTTCGGCGGCGGCCCGTTCCAGCTCCTAGCGGCGCCTCCCGTGGAGCTCGCCGAAGGTATCCGTCAGAACCCGCTCCCCTTCCTCAAGTTCCCCGGGAGCGGAGCCTACTACTTCCGCATCAACGGCATCAACGTCAACAACGAGCCTGTGGCCTTACCCCCGGGCGCGTTGGACGTGGACGCTAGCCGAGGCAGGGGTGGCGCCATGTTCAGCACCGTGACGCCCTACACCGTGCTTCGCTCTGACATCTACCGCGCGCTCTTCAACGCCTTCGACGCCGCCACCAGCGGCATCCCCCGCGTTCCAGCAGTCGAGCCGTTCAAGATGTGCTACCTGGCCTCCGCGCTTGGCGTCACCCGCCTCGGCTACGCCGTGGCCAACATCGACCTGCTCCTCGACAACGGCCGCACTTGGTTGATTCCAGGTGGCAGCTCGCTGGTCCAGGTCAACGACCAGACGGTGTGCTTCGCGTTCCTCGAGATGTTGGGTGATTGGAGGATTCCTGGTTCGCCGCCGGTGGTGCCCGGTGAACCGGCGATCTTGTTTGGTGGGTTCCAGATGGAGGACCACCTGCTGCTCTTCGATCTGGACAAGGAAACGTTTGGCTTCAGTGGACCCCTCGCTGGAATTCGCACCGGCTGCCACAACTTCAACTTCACCATGTGATGGCGCTAGTGTCTTAATTAGAAGAACCAATAAGAGGACGCTTTCCTGTTTCCATGAAGAATAGTCTCAAGTTAGCGCCACATCATCCCCTGCTTGGTGTCCGTTTTCGTTTCATGTATCATTTTGTTTCATCGATCATCAGTCATCTCCATGCAACACTTTCGCTTCAACTTGTTGCATTAGCATCGACAATAAAACCTAGAGCTATGTTTTGACAATTTTATCTTATCAAAAGCATGTAATAACATCGAAAATTTAAATAGTGTGCATGGGTGACCAAAAAGGATCCTCAATGTGATCTACGGTATGGACTTCTATTTTTCTTAAAAAAAAGAAGTAAAGAAACCATTTCATATGTTTATCCGAACAAGGATATGTGTACTCTACCTACTTCATCAGTCATCATGCTTCAGACATGACCCAATATCCAGACTTAGAGTGAATGAAGCCTAAGAGCACCTGCAACGTATGCAGAAAACAATCATGGTCCATCTGGCGGTTCGTCAACCAAACTTTAGACATTACGGCAGTCGAACCAATGCCAGAGAGAGAAAAGTGAACCATGTTCTTGCGTCGATCGCTGGCGAACCGTGGTGAATAAAAATGAATAAACAAATCAAACAAGAGGCCTTCGCGTGAATCGTCTTGGTCCCAGCTTCATCCGTATTCAGCTTTAGCCAGAAAAATAAACTTTTTAATTTCGTAGCACAGGCCCACCAACCGAACCTAACGCTGCGAGGATCGAACGTTAACACAACTCGATTTTAGGAGCTCGACGCATGCCGCTCCGTTCAAACTAGCACTACTGGTGCTCTAACAGTGTTAAGGGCTTGTTTGCTTGCTATATATTATAATGACTTTGGAGTATTTGGCAATGTTGAGCTTTACTATCAACTCATTCATGTTATCCAAACCAAGATTATTCAACTCGAGTAAACTTTTAAGCTAGTACATAAAAAACAATAATACATTTGTATTTTAGAACCCTTCATTGTTGAGAGATCTAAAAGATATGGAATCAACAACCACCTTTTTTTTTTACCAAAATTGTAGTTTATTTCATAAATTGTGCCTACTAAGATTTAAATTCAAAACCCATGCCTTTCATACCGCGTTCAGCTATTATGTACCACAAATTACAACCGAAATACTACACCATACGTTCCAATTTATTCGCTATTTTAACTCTAGCCATGGAAATTTAGAATATATGAAATGGTATGCTGAAGGAGGGGTGGAAGAGAAGAGAAATAAAGATAGAGAAATAAAGATAGATTACCTCCATAAATCAAAAGAATTCCTTAAATAACAATGTCCAAAGATCAAACTTTATTTATTTTTCAAAAATAACTCTTTGGCTCACAAGAAAATGATAACACGCTTTTCTTTTTATTGCAAAGGGAAAATACCTTGTGTAAAATATTGCTTTCTAAAATAATCAAATACAATCTTTTTATTAAGTTATTTTCACAACCAAAACTAATCACAGATACATTAGGAAAATTCAACAAAGAAACTTTATAAACAAAATGACTCAATTTAAATGGTTGTGTGTAAAACTAACTCTTCCTCGTAAAGAAGAAAGAAAGAAAAATATATTTATAATATTATCCTATAAATAATATTTAAATATACTTCAAAAAGTTTTAAAATTTAGTGAATTCCGTGCCTAACCCAGAATTTGAAATTCCGAGATGTTACAAGACTACCCCCTTAACAGGAATCTCGTCCCGAGATTTGGTGTGGCTAGCAAGAGGTAGGTCAAGGAAATTTTGTTTCCGTGCATCCACTCCACTTGATTGATGGTGTATCCTCATGCAGCTATACCAAACATAGGTCCAATGGCTCCAATACTTCACTTTTCCATTGGATAAAACATGGTGGGTTTTTCAACGAAAGGATAAGTAGAAAGAGAGATAGGATGCGTGTCCCAACTAAACTATAACTAATACTATGCATAATTAATGATGTGATAACAAGGCTTAAGGCTTTGCAAGCACACCTGCACACAACCAAAGATCCAACTCAAACATGGCACACCACAGTACAAAACAAACAAGTCACATCGTTCTATCTAACGAATCATGCTAAATGAGAGGTATTTCTAATCACTAGGGGAGGGACTTGACAACCATTCTTGAGTTGGTGGAGCTGCTTCATTGGTAGTAGATCCAACTTGTGACATCCTCAGGAACATTCATCTTTTTCTTCATCTATATCGACAGCGCTAACAATTTGAAAGGGGAGAAGAATAGAGGAAGTATTTGTTTCATATTTGAGAATAGTAAAGTCAAGAGAACATAGAGAAGGAGTGAAAATAAAATATCTCAATTACTAGTTTTGAAAATAGAACCTATGGCACGACTATTCTACCTAGGCTTGCGTCCTACGGTCGACACGGCTCGATACCACTTTGTCACACCCGGTTTTAACGACCAAAACCGAATGCATCCGTATGCGTGCCCGGGAACAAGTTTTCACGCACACAGGACAATTAATGTGATAAAAGAACAATGTCTTTATTAAACTGAATACTTACATCGATATTGTCTCAAAGGACTAAATACAAATATACGCTAGCGGAAGACTCCATAACACCACCGGCAATCGACCGGGGTTTCGCACGCCTAGACCTTTCTCATCGGTGGTCTTCTCCATCTTCCGAGCAGCAGTAGTTGGTAGCAAAAAGTAAATAGCAAGAGTGAGTACATGTCGTACTCAGCAAGTGTGGGAATACATGACATGTAAGCTGAATGAAAGGAAGGCTAACACATGGTTTGCAATAGAAAGCACCTACACTAGTCAAATTAATTAAAGCAACCTATTTACTAAGTGAATATGAACCAACGAGGCTACCCCACTCGTCAACCACCGCAAGCTACTCTACTTGCAGCAAACCACACCTACAGGTTACCCCGCCTGTAGCAAACCACACTACAGAGTTACCCCGCTCGTAGCAAACCACACTACAAGTTACCCCGCTTGTAGCAATCCACAGAGTTACTCCACCCAGTTCATACCCTCTAGTTCTCATGAGGATCCAGGCCGTTCGTGACCGTGAACACGGCTGTTAATAACAGTTTTTACACTCTGCAGAGGTGGCACAACTTTACCCACAGGTCGGTGATTCCATCACCCGTCGGTGACTAAAACCTCCATTATACCAGCACACTTCCTTAGGTGTGAGGCCAAGAGATCACCGCAAGGTCTTTTCTAAGGACTTCCCGGCTTGCAAAGCGCCCATGCTAAGGTTTCACCGCCGTAAAAGTGACGCATCACCCGGAGGCCCCCTCTTGCACCGTGGCTTCAAGTACTCTGCCTTTCCTCGCCCGAATCCGGAAGACGCCTTCTTCCTTCATCCTTCCTCGACGCTCGCAAATCGGGAAGCTACCTTGGTACTAAACCTTACCTACCCATTATCAGCCCCGTGCTTTGTGCGGAAGTCCTGGGTTGCCGCTCCAAGAACCGGTCCTTATGATCCCAAACAGGTACCATCACACCCAACGAGTGTGCACCGGCACCATCATCGACAATCCTCCTGTCGGGATCACCTAAGTTCCATGTTGCTAAAAAGCATTACCGATTCATTGATCATTATGTTCAAGTGGACAATTAGTCAAGATTAGCATTTAGTTCAAGTTGAACCCCATTAATAGCAATCTAAGCAATGACATACCCGGACTATAACACTACACCCAAAACCAAGGCGACAAGGTAAAAGTATGGAACAGGGTATGACACAATAGGATTCAAATTGAATGCAATGCATAAAAGTAAATTCAGATAGTAAGAAGTAGGCGCAATGTGCATCAAGGACACTTGCCTGTTTCCCTTTGCTGCTGCTCATGTCTTCAAGTCTTGCTCTTGAGGTCTTCGAAAAGTACGTTCTTCTATTTAACGTGACACCGATACAAACATACAAGAAACAAGCATACAAGCAAACTAAGTAACATTACATCAAATATTACCTAATTACTATAAAAATAGTACTAATAAATAGTACACGTCGCTATGATCGCGTGCGCGCAAGAATCACTAAAGACGGAGTTACGTGCTAAAAATTATGTACATTTGAAGATTTAGGGTTTAAAATGTAAAATTGCCTTTTTCTCATAAATAACTATAATTATATTTATGAAACAGAAAGAAATAAAATATTATTCATTTGTAAATAAATAATTTCTTTCGCAGCTTATTTTAGATCCAAAGGCATATGTTTTACATTATTCCTTAAAAGTATAAAGGTTAGGGTTCTAATCGCAAAATAACCCTTTTTCAAAAAGGACCAATTAACTATATTTTTTTATGAAAAAGAAATAACTAAACCAATCATAAAACAATAATTTTTATAGGAGCCATGATCCAAGAAGACAATTCGTGCACAAATAGGACATGCTCACGTATCAATCGACTCACAGATGCAATCCTCGGGAAAATAGGAGTCTGATCCTAAACAGATTGCCAACATAATAGGCAACGAGTACAAGAAAAGAATCATAACAGATCATCCTAGCATACGCGAATAGTACCATGCTAACATACGTATTCACAAATCTAACACTAATAGCTTTATCTACGGCCACATAACTAATAGGCTGGGCATAAGCGTCAACCAAGGGCTCAAGTAGATCATACGACACATGACTTGTCGTAGACTAGCAGCTAACGTCCAAACTTCGATGGTACAAACTTGCCTATTTGGTGAAACCTCCGACACGACTACTAAAAAGGAAAAAAAACAGAAATTCAACAAGGTTGGTCGTCCTAGGAAGGGGATAGGTGGCATTGGAGAGGATATCAAACTCACCGTGAGGTAAGATGGCAAAGATGTGGCTTGGCCGGGGGAAAAAGATGACGATGAGGTACATCTTGGCATGTCCTCGCACGGCAGCACCCACCCAGAGCTTGGTTTGGTGATGCCAACGACGGGTAGGCTCCTGGCGCCTCCAGCTTACACACACAGGGAAACAACCAATGGCATGGCGGACGTTCCGAAGAACCTGCTCAATATCCGCTTCCGAAACTTAGGCACACAGAGACAACACATGAAGACGGACACCGAACAGAGATTGGCTATGGAAGAAGCTAACCACAAAACAGATGAGCGACACAGACTTGGTTTCAGCTCACGGACTGCACTTGCTCGCCTCGCGGTGACCAGGCAGCGGACGATGTTAGCGTTCAAGGCAACCTGAACAACAGATTTGGCCCAGGTCAAATGACATAGACGCAAGCACAACGACAACGATGGAACAAAGAAGATGCCTACAAGGACCTCACCATAATTTGAGTAAATCAGAAACAACTTGATCTGGACAGCTTCTGTCGAAGCACTCCATGGACGGCGGCAGCAACGGCTGGCTCCACGAGCTCACCTAGGGCATCACTGGGCTCCAGCACGACTTGATGAAGACAGGCAACAAGGTTCAACTGCAGCTGAGTCGATGGCGTCGTCGGGGAGGCGGTCTGGACACCGGTTTCACTTGAGGTCTGTTCGGCCGGCGGCGTCGCAATGTTTTGAACCTCAGCAGGAGGTCGGGAGCAGCGGCGTCACGATGGTCAACGAGCTCTGGAGGCGGCATCAAAGGTGGTGACAGTTCTTCTCTCTCCGATGGCGACTCGCAGGAGACGGGCTTCGGGTAAACGCCGACTCCACGGGCGCGAAGCAGCGTCTCGGTACTCGTCGAGGCATCAACGGCGACGTGAGGACGGCGCCCTGGCTGCAATTTGACGAACTCGATGATGGAGCTCCAATGGCCGCGGCTACGTGGGAGGGGCTGCGGCTAGGGCACAAGAGGCGGCGGCTTCGGGGTGACGGCTTCCAGGGGCAGGCGTGGCCACGATTTGATAGGCTCAGGCAAACTCTCGTAGGCGGCTCAGACTTGGGGATTCGGGCGGCGCAACGAACACACGAGACGGTGCTGAAGTCTTTGCGTTTCTATCGAGGGAGGCCTGTGCTGGGTGTGCGCGGAGCGTCGCAGAGTCGGGTTCGACTACGACTCGGTGGCGCGGTTGCGTGCGATGCCAGGCAGTGTTGCGTGAGGCAACCTGGGTTGCGATGCTAGCTTGGCTGCAGGGAAGAAAAAGAAAAGAGAAGAAAGGAAAGAAAAGAAGGAATGGGCCGCAAGAAAGAAAATTCGACCGATAGCTCCAGCTAATTTAACTCTTTTTCCTATTTCCTGGTTCCTGAACTGAATAGAATTAAATAAAATGATTACTAGTGAGTTTAGGGCAAGAACTAGCTACCAACATGGCCACCATGTAGCCATCTATGAGCTTGTTGCTGGAGCCATGCAAATCAATACCACAATATACATAACTTAACGTAAAACTATCGGCGTAAGATTTGCTAAAGATTCTTTCAAGGCTTCAGAGGGTGATGACTGGATCGGCCCTTCGGTCTTCGTTAGAGAGAAGTCGGAATCTCGACGAGATCCGGATCTGCGGAATGGCGAATCGTTGGGGATCGACTTCCAGAGGTCCTGGTTGCCCAAATATGGCGACAAAGAGTTGTTGACTTCATCGAGGAGGTGTTTCAAGAGTCGGTTTTGCATTTGCACATGCACGAGCGGTGGATGTTGTGACGTAGTGGTCCTTGGTGCAGAGTCGAGGGCGGCAGCATCACCGCCAGCCGATCTTCCTCGTACAAGCTAAAGCAATTCTACTCGTATTTTTAAATGTATTTTTCACACAATAAAGACCCTAATGCAAAATCCACAGCATGAATGCATTCAAACAATATATAATTATTTAATCTAACTTATATCTAGTTAGAACTTAGCAAACAAAAATACTATGAAATTAATTTGGCGTTCTAGAACCAAAGTACATCCAAAGGTAATTAGACTCTATTTCTTTATTAAAGTAAAAACACTTTAGAAAAACAAAGTACTTTAAACAAAGTTTATTTTTATTAATTAAATTCTTTTATAAATCTCACTACCTATAAACCAAACTAATCTTTATTAAACCAAGTATATTTATTAAGCAAACACTTTCATAAATTAAATACATTTATTTGATAAGCCATTTTCACATATCTAAAATATTTATTCCATAAATCAAATGCATTTCTCAAATCAAAAGCTTTCATAAATCAAACTTTAATTAGTTTTGGAAATAACTCCTTTTTTTCTCACATGAAATGATAAAGCTCTCATTTTGCTTACAAAGAGAAAATACATTGTATAAAATAATGCTTTTTGAAATAAACTTATTTTAATAAATCAAATATAATTGTTCAATAATTTACTTTCATAAATCATTTTCTTAAAATAGATTACCTCCATAAATCAAAAGAATTCCTTAAATAACAATGTCCAAAGATCAAACTTTATTTATTTTTCAAAAATAACTCTTTGGCTCACAAGAAAATGATAACACGCTTTTCTTTTTTATTGCAAAGGGAAAATACCTTGTGTAAAATATTGCTTTCTAAAATAATCAAATACAATCTTTTTATTAAGTTATTTTCACAACCAAAACTAATCACAGATACATTAGGAAAATTCAACAAAGAAACTTTATAAACAAAATGACTCAATTTAAATGGTTGTGTGTAAAACTAACTCTTCCTCGTAAAGAAGAAAGAAAGAAAAATATATTTATAATATTATCCTATAGATAATATTTAAATATACTTCAAAAAGTTTTAAAATTTAGTGAATTCCGTGCCTAACCCAGAATTTGAAATTCCGAGATGTTACAC
>JAUNZO010002867.1:0-62353 GCA_031894775.1 Chloris gayana | reverse complement strand
TCCGTTTGGTAGAGCTTACTACGAAGAAAACAGCTTTAGCTCGGATTATCGATCAAAAATAGCTTTTCGACTTATTCGGCTTATGTAGCTTATCAAGTCAAACCGTTTGACAAAACGGCTTATCCCCACTTTTCGAAATGGATAAGATATGTCAACGGACTATACAACCTCTCGTCCAAGAATATAAGGATTTGTTGACTTTTGACTTCAGTTTGACCATTCATCTTATTCAAAATATTTCTATAAATATAAAAATAAAGACAATACACTTAAAACATATCTAAAAATAAAACAAATTCTAACAAAATAAACAAAATTTTAATAATTTTTTTGAATAAGACGAATGGTCAAACATAATTTCTGAAAGTCAACAAATGCTTATATTTCTGGATGGAGGTAGTATTGTCCTTGGCATTTGAGACTATCCAATATATACATATTTTATGTGATTTTACAATACTTTATCTAAATGTAGTGTGTAAATATTGTCATTATTTAGGGCTATTTCGTAAGTATGCAAAGAACAAAGGGCTAATATGAAATAGAGAACACCACAGGGTCTGATTCGTAAAATAGTCATAAGCCTTCTCCTCCCCACCGTGATGTTCTCCTTCGTTTCTCCCTGTAGCTTCAAACTTGGCTGTCTCCAAAAAAAAAAAAGGCCACCCAGCTGCTCGCCAAGGCCGCACCCTGTGGAGGCCGCCCACACGCATGCTCCTGCTCTCACCTGCCGCAGCCAGGCCTTGAGGCCGTGCACAGGAGAGATGGAGAAGAATGATGCGAATGGATGGCGGCAGTCTCATCCTTTATCCGAGCTGCCCGTCCATGTCAGCATGCTAGGTCAGCTCCAGCCCATAATGAGTTTAATTTACACGTGAAAATGTCTTGCCCTCATTTTTCCCCCATGAGTGAAGTAAATGCATATTTACACTAACATGAAAATACATGCTACAAGAATTCCTGAAGAGATTTTCAAAATTTGCAAGGGTGTCAAATGAGGTAATGTTTAACCATTATAAGAATATAAGCTTGGTAATATAATCCCTGTTGGATGGATAAATTAAAAAATAACAAATCCTAGAAGAAAAAACATGGGGGCAAAAGGATACTTTGGGCTGGAGCTGACTTGGCGTGCCAATATGTATATACACAGCTCAGATGAAGGACAAAATCGAACCCAAAAGAAGTTCGGGAACAAAATCTGCCACTTCAAAAGTTGAGGATGAAATTGAGCTTTTGGTGAAAGTTGGAGGTGAAATTGACTATCCCACAAACAGTTAATTTCAAAAAATCTCACTCTGTAACAACAGTACTCCAAAAAAGTACAAAAGCTATTACACGGTGAATCCTGCATTTCAGAGCATAAGGGGCATACCCAGTGCCGTAGGTCTGGGGTCTGGGGAAGGGTGTCAGCAAACAGCCTTACCCGCACACTGTGCAATGTGCAGAGGCTGGGGCTCGAACCCTGGACGTTCTGGTCACAGGCGGTAGGCTCTACCGCTGCACCAGGGCCGCCCTTCGCATTTCAGAGCATGCAAAGAAAAAAAAAATGCACAGGTCTTCAGATGTATGCTGTTTACAAAGCTATTGGCTACTGTTGAATGGAGAATCTCCTTGTTGATGTTTCGATTGGTGAAGTTAGTTGGTAATATGACATCTCCATGTAGAAAGGTCACTCGACCTTTGCAATTCCACCCTCTGGCAGACTGCTATCAGCAACTGCTTCTCGTACGAACCTATAAAACAGAATGGAGTGGTGTAAAAAACCAAGTTTTCATCAAGGTAACTCCACCTATGCAGACATGATTACAGCTGAAATCTTATATTTTTTCTTGTGTAGGACATGGTTGAAATGGGGTGGCAATGGAGTTGATGGTAACAGGAACAGCCAAATATGATGAACAATCTTGCTGCATAGACAAGCTATATAAGTAAAAACCAAAATGCCTAAGTTGACATGTGCAGTATGCCAAAGAGCAAAGATGGAATACTTTTTCTGTAGTTACATGATTACATAAGAATTACTTATTCTTCACCCAAAAGTCTAATAATGATGTGCAGAATCGTACCTTGTCAACTTCTCTTGAGATGATTGCAGAACATATATTGCAAGAATGAAGGACAGAACAAGCCCTGCAAATGCAATATCTGATTAGTTATATCCTGAAAATACATTATCCTTTCACAACATCAGCACAAATGATATCTCAAATTGTTTGATAAGTCATTCATGGAATAAGAAAGTTCCACTGGTGACAGAATAAGTATATGCACATAATGTGAAAAAGCAGCTGAATTAGCAACTCACCAGAACCAAACAACACATAAAAACCTCCAGCAACATCTATCTCTGACTGCTCCTCCCTGTATAAAAGGATCAAGTCAAGAGTTAAATGGCTTTCACATAGTTTTGCAAAGTATCACTTTGTACCAGGAAAGACAAATTATATGCATTCATAAATAGAAACCATGAAATGTGTACCATGTATATCTAACAAGAACATATTTCGGCCAAGTCTGTTGATCCCAGAAATTCTTCTTTATATCAGGATGAACTTCCACATCTGCCCAAAGCACAATAAATAAATCAGAGCATGGAGTGAAAAATTGACCATATATAATGTAGTTTACTAAGAAATTGCCACCTTGGATACAAGGAAAAAAAAGAGGAAAGAGGCAACTACAGGTGTAAAGGGTAACATAATATTATGATGATTGCAAGCTTTGGACGTTAATAAATATGTACCATATTAAACTTTTGAATATTATCCAAGGTCAAAGAATTGTTGTGGAATGACAATCAATAGTTTTGGATGTAAGGAAATCAAGGGAATTTACTGAAAGATCTCATATAGGCTGCCTGAGTAGCGCAGACTGGTTGATGATAATAGTAAAAGAACAAGTTGAAGACTCAGTTATACCAATTGGAGTATTCAAAATCAAGAACACACAAAGCAACAGAAAAATCCCTTATCAATTAATCGTAAAGTGAGAGACATAATTTAATATGAACTCTCTATGTTGAAGTTCACAAAATGATAAATCGTAAGCATGGACAGTAAAACGACATACAGTGGTGAGGCATGTCCACAACTTTAGCTGTAACCCCAAGTAGATCATTTCCTGAGTACTTCTGCATAATCGAAGGGAAAATGCTATAAATGCAAGAAGTGAAACATCTTCATCATAATTGTGTACACATACAGTTCAGCAATGATTGTATTTCTCACCAAATGGAAATCAATCAAAGGAACTTCAGAGCTTTTACGATTTATAACATACAGCCAAGGGACATGGAACTTCTCGTTTCCAATTTGAAATGTTCTGCATAGTTGCAATAAGGTGAAAACATCTTAAAAATAGTTACAAAACAATAACTGAATGAAAACATACAGACGAATAACTGCCATTTTTCAACTTGATCAATCTCAAATATGGTCCACTTTAGCCTAAATAAAGTGCAACATATATATTGTACCACACCACATGTTACATCTACAGGGAATGACATATTGCAGAAATGCATTTATTCAGTGGAATATGAATCATTTACTCAATAATCTATCAAGTTATGCAATATGCATTTCCATCGCATCATCTGAAGGTAATGGAAATGGTTATATATCAGAAGCTGTTTTAATGAAATTGATGCAGTGACATAAGGCTAAGTCAGATCTTCACTTTCACTTTTCCGCATCCTAGTGAAACATGTTCAACGAAGCAGAACATCCTAACCACGTCAGTGCTTAAATGGTTTAATCACAGTAATCCAGCAATCAAGCATTCATGCTACAACTCACAAATGAAACATTCAAAGAACATCATGAACTTGACTACTTGAGACTGACATTCTAATCCAGCGAACAAGCTATTATGCAATGAGCTAGACGCTCTTTCTTCTTTCGTTTTTAGAGCTAGTCAACTCAAGATGCCCAAAAGTGTCCCTTGCAAAATTGAACAATTCACAAGCTGCACAAGAATATTATTGGAGACCAGTGTATATAGCTCAGCTAATGCAGTATCATACACTTTCATACTGCAAGAAATCACAGAACAATCTCACTTACATCTTGTACGGATCAGCGCCGGTGAATCCAGTAGGCTTTGGGATCGGCATCAGGACCTGCACAAGAAGCCCAACCAAATCACCAACCCTGCGCACAAGTAAGCCTTGGAGGACCAAATTCTCTAGCTCGAGCCGTAACTAGAGATACCCACCTCCCGGTTGACTGCGAAGACCGGGCAGTGGCGGCCCACCACGTCGAACCACACCGACCTCGACTACAAATTGCACAGAGAAAACGAACATATCAGGTAAGAACGAACCAAAACAGCTTCAGGCTCGCTTTTCTGGAGTAAGGGTTAGGGATGATTGGATTACGCCGTGGTACTGGCCGGAGCGGAGCATGGGGACGATGTCACCGGGGCGGTAGGCGGCGGCGAGGGGAGCGAGGTACGAGACGAATAGAAGGAGGGAAAAGAAGGAAAGGTGACGGCGAGGGGTCGCGCGGGTGCTACGGCGGGCGGCCATGGTGGTGGCGAGGTGGCCGCCGGAGTTGGGAGCGGCACTGGTGGGAGACGGCACACGGCAGAAGGGAGGTGGCTTGTCTTGGAGCGTCAGATCTGGCAGAGGCTGCATGGGCTTTGACTAAACGTGGCCCGTTTGTCAGCCCAATGAACTTTAAAACCAGGCCTGAATTACAGCCCAACCATATGTAACTTAGAGAAATGGCTCATGGGTGAAAATTATCCTTTGTCTAAAACAAATAGAAAATACAGAGTCGAGGTATGGAAATTGATACTCGATGTCCAATGTGTCACAGATTGGATGAGGACGGAGGTCATCTTTTTTTCAAATGCAAATATACGCGGGCTATTTGGCGGGATCTTCGGTTGGAGAATGTAAGAGCTATGTTGGCTGTGCAAAACTCTCCCTTGGAAGTGTTGCAAAAGATATGGGAGATGGAGATTGATAAACAACTGCTCTGTGTCGTAGCTTTATGGGTGCTCTGGTCTACCAGAAATGATACAAATGCTTGGGGAAAATCAGCGTAACCCGATGGCAACAACAAGTTGGATTCGAGCTCGATATATTGACTTCTACCAGCTCCGACCAAATGCAACACAAGCCCACAATCAATTCCAATCATGGAAGGCGCCGGCAGATGAGTCCGTCAAGCTAAATGTGGATGGATCCTTCTCTCGCCGATTTGGGTACGGGAGGATGGGGTTTTATTCTAAGAGATAGTGGTGCTCAAGTTATTGGCTCGGGAGTCGGCAGGATTACTAATTGTGCTTGATGCGTTCCAAGCGGAAGCTTGGGCAGCCCTACAGGGACTCCTTTTGCCGCAGATGCAGGAGTAGCAAGAATAGTGCTTGGAGACAGATGCTCAAAACCTTAAAACAGCGTTGTCTTCATCGAGTTTCGACCTGTCAACTAATGGTATTCTGTTCCAGGAGATCAAATTTTTAATGCTTACCGAGTTTAATGAGGTGCGGGTGGTGTATCGACCCCGATCTTGTAATGCTGTAGCAGATAGTCTAGCTAAACTGGGTTGTACTCTAGATTCAGGTGTTGTCATGACCTGGCCGGAGAGCTTCCCGAGTCTCGTAACTCGTCTTGTTGCCGCTGATATTCAGTCGGCATTCGGTTAATGAAGTTAATTTTCCCTTCAAAAAAAAACAAATAGAAAATTGTCATTGTCTCGAAACAAATGAAAGGAAATAGTGCACGCAGTACTAAAGAGTGTGAGAGAAAAAATAAATTATGTCGTAATTTTTATTCTCTTAACAAAAAAGTAAAATATAAAGTTTTTAATGTACCTTTTACGTTAGTATTTTACTGCCCATATTTCTTTATGCAGTACCTATTTTTAATTTTGTAACAGCTAAGTTATATTCTCATAGTCAAAATGATTATACTCCTCCATTATCTTTTTCTTGACATTAGGACAGCTAATTTAGTGCATATTTATACTAATTAAACCTAACATCAACAAATAAAAAAACAGAGGAGTATATGGTAGGTCGTTGTCATTGATCCCATCATATCCAACTTTTTCACCTACTGGAGAGAATTGGTTTGATAGGAAAATGTTGAAGAAGTATATACTATCGTGAAGCATATGCTATATTCTATCATTTTTTATTGAAAAAACAAGTTTTTAACGGTAAACAAACTGTAGAATGTCGATGTTACATGTGTTATAAACCATGTCGACATTGTTCGCTAGACAAGAGAGTTTACCAAGTGGGAACTTCCCTACCATACACGCGTGCAATGGATGTAAATCCCGTTTTGTTGTAAGTGGTTTACTTATTTCAGTTTATTTTCAGCAATCAATCGGAAGAGAGGCCCTTGGCTTCGCCACTCTCACACCATTTATCTATGAAAATGTAACGAAAAGGTGCTAGAGCATTATAAAAAGCTAACATCATTATTCTAATCCAGGCTTCCGAGGGTCTCAAAAAGAAAGAAAAAAGAGAGGAAGCCAGGTTTGTGTGAATTCAAAACGACTCTTCACATTATCACGCCGTTTACCTGCCAGTACCAATAAAGAAAGACGAAGGTTCGGCGAAAGGGAGACAAAGAAGGAAAATATATCCTTCTTTCCAACATTTAACGGCCAGAAAAATTAAATACCTATACAAATGAAAGAAAAGCAAAACTGAAAAAAATTCTAAAAATAAAACACTCCAGTGCCATCTCTCTTCCCCTCTTCTTTCCCCTTCTCATGGAGTCGTGTAGCTTCCGCACCGCCACCTCTCCGTCTCCCTTCCCCTCCGCGCCCTCCTGCTCCTGTTCTCCTCGCGCCCCGTGCTCCAACATCCGATTTACGGTGGGCGGCCTCCTTCCTGTCTGTGTGACGGTTTTTCTCCCATTTTTTTTCTGATTTGTTTTCGGACATTTTTCGTGCAGAGACCAAGAAACGGGAGGCAGGTTGGCGTGCGGAGGAGGGCGTCTGGCTTTGATGCCTTCCCGCCGCTCCCAGGAAAGGTCTTCGTTGACGAGGTGGGTTCTTGTTTTTTTCTTTTTCCTTTGCCCTATTTTGAGTTCTTGGATAAGGTATAGCATTTTCTTGGTCGCAGTTTGTTTGGTTCAAGAGCTTCGACTTGTTTTTGATATACCCCTATAGTCCAGTTGGTGTCGAACTAGCCCCATGGCTCTGTGCAGGCCGGGGTTAATCAGTAACTGGCTGATATGCTGCGGCACATCTGTTCTGAAAAATCAATTCCATTATTCAGTTCCTCGTCTAATCCCTTTCTGCCGGGTTGTATCGGGGTCGAAGTGGATGCTACCTAGATTTGAGCAGTCACAATGTCTATCGGATTAGATCCTTTCATTCACTTAGTTCCATCCAGAGTGGGCAATGCCTCTTTCAGATGTTTTCCCGGTTGGCCGATGAAGTAAGCTAGTGTAAGTAGTTAAATTATTTAGGCTCTGTGTGGATCACTGGAATTCTCTCGTGGAGACAACTTGCAGCTTGTCTAGCTCACACTGAATTTACAAACAGTTTGAAATACAAAGAGATTAACTAAGTGCCCCCAGTATATAGCTCCAAATCTTAATCATAAACCTGTATGATGATTCATTTGGATGACCACACATACTGACACTCAGCAAACAGGCTGAGAACAGACGTTCAAAGAATGGCAGCCAACATTCTTGTCGGTCGAATTGAGAATAATCTTCTTTTTCGTGTCTTCCTTCTTCTTTCTTCTGCCATCAAAGAAGAAGAAAAATATTTGTTATTTAGGTATATGAATTATTCACGTTTTCATTCTGTCAGTTATAGACTATAGAGATATGGATTTAACGTCTTGGGTTTACATAGGCAATTGGAGCTGAATATGGGGAAGGCTTTGAAACTTTTCGGATGGATGGACCACTTAACGTCGATGTGGTAAGTATATAACACTAGTTGGATGGCATGCAAACCAGTCTATATTTGTTTCCCAATAATATTTAACTTTTACATTCAGGATTATCTGAATGAAAAATTGCAAGAATGCTTCCTTCAAAGGATAAGGCATGCTATGAAGCCTGATGAGGCGTTTGGTCTGATTTTCTCATGGGACAATGTCATTGTGAGTTCTCCTTTGGTGCCTCTGTTTCATTCTATAATGTTTATTTCAGACTCCGACCAAATTTACGTTCAATGATACTGCACTTGTCTAGCTTACAGTGAACGTTTTTATCATTGATTGACTGACATCTGTTATCCCTTTCTGTCCTCTTAGGCTGATACCAATTCGCTAAAGTTGGATGCTTGGAAACAGCTTGCGTTGGAGGAAGGTATGTTTACAAACAAAGGCATGCATTTAATATTGCTATAATGTAGGATACCTATGTCTCTAGTCTGTTTCTGATTGTGATCATGGGGTTTCCATGATCGTCTTTCTTGCTTGTATCTATGTTTGCATTTCCACAATCTCTTTAGTTTTGGCTGAAAAGTTATCAGTTTATTACTATGTTATGCAGAAATGTTTGGAGGTAGCAAAAGAGGCATCTTATGTATAAGAAACATGGAATTTATATGACTTGTCATGATATAATAAGGGTTATTGCTGGCCGCTATGATACGAACCCTGTTAGTTGAAGTATTGAATAAAAGAAAGTAGGTTTCATTGCATCATAAAAATTTGAGGCAATATCTTGTCCATATTGTCAAGCAAAGGTAGACGTCCACCCATGGATTTCGGGTTGTACCCTGCAGCTGTATTTTGAAATGTGCAAGAGGTTAATTTCTTCTTCTGATCGTGGCTCTCGTTCAGTGTTAGCTGAATGAAGAGTGCTTAGTTAATGAGACTATCTCATCTCTGTTAGCACCATATTGCAAATAGTACTTTGTGAACTTCTAACCTGCCTTTGTATTCGATTTGATCAAATGTTCAGTGATGCTACCTTGGTATACTTACGTTTTGTCTTGTCTAGGTAAGGATATCCCAAGCGCCGCTCATGTCAGAAAGAGTATTCTACATGGCGCTGCTGACCATGTTCTTAAAAAGGTATGACTTTGTTGCATATTCCCTAATATTGTTGATTTTGACACCATGCCTGAATCATTAACTACTATATCTTTTACCAGCTGAATTTACCACTAAATTCTCTCAGAAGAGAAAAGAAATTAAAGAAAATACACTTCTCACCAGATATTTTTCTATTTTGTTTTTCGCATGATGCGGCTTAATTCTGTGCCTTTTCAGGTTTTGTATTGGACAAACGAGGAAGATCGACTGGACAAATTAAAGGCACGCCTGATAGAATTGTACTATGAAAACCTCTTCAAAGTAATTTCTTCTGCTGTCTTATATAAAATTACGTTTGTTGTGTCCCTGATAGTTGTTTAGCTAACTGTTTGTTTTATTCAGCTTGATACACCAGTAAAAGGATTGAGAGAATGGTTAGATGCTGTTCAGACAGCAGGGATCCCTTGTGCTGTTGCATCATCCCTGGACAGGAGATGCATGGTTGAAGCTTTGGACCGGATGGCACTAAGCAAATATTTCAAGGTTGTTTAATCCATCCTTTCCCCTTCGTATAGTTTACTGAAACATTATTGCCATGAAAGTGTAGTGCTTAGCATGTTTGCCATTTTACTCACATCTCCCATCTTTTGCAGGCAATTGTGACTGATGAAGATGACATGGAATCTATAGCGCATAGGTTTCTGTCAGCTGCCATGAAGGCATGTTTCTTCTTATTATCAATTCTGTTGTTGACCTGTGCTATATCCTGCTCATTTTTTGTTAATTTCTTCACTGGCAGTTGGACCGTAAGCCCTCAAAATGTGTGGTGTTCGAGGATGACCCAAGAGGAATCACAGCTGCTCACAACTGTACTATGATGGCAGTTGCACTGATTGGTGCTCATCCAGCGTACGTATCTGCTCTCAGAAATTCATCCCTCTTTCTCTGAGATCTTATCTGACCACCCTCTTTCCTATTCGGTGCAGATATGAGTTGGTGCAGGCAGACCTTGCTGTTGCAAAGTACAGTGAGCTCTCAGTGATCAATCTTAGAAGGCTGTTTGCAAACAAGGGCATAAGATTCATGGACATGCAGAAGCAGATAATCGAGAAGTCACCTCCCAGAAGGAGATTGACAGTTGACACGATCTTTTAATAGCTGGCCACTTCGGTATTGCGTGGTGGCATTGTATATAAGATAGTGATGGTGTTACTAGTTTTTTTTTTATAACAGTGATGGTGTTACTAGTTGATTCCTCGTTTTGAATGTGGTAGCCGTGTCGAGGTAACATGACAGAACTGATGCAACAATGCTGCTGTTGTTGCAAGCTGACACTATCTCCAATTTGTTATCTAGGTATAAAATAAGAGATGCGTATGCCAAAATATAAGTCTTGCCGCACATTATTTTATTGGCATCGTATTCCTAAAATGAAGATTTTAGCTTCGTAAGCGTTTTGATGAGTGAGAGCAATATTAGAAAAAATGTTAATTTAATTTAAAGGAAAAATCTATTTAATAAACTCTAGTTGGTCATTGTCATGTTGATCTCGGTCTTGTACATGCTGCCTTTCTGTGAACTTACTAGTGCCTTTTGTCTTGCTTAGAGCAAAAGGTATCATAAGACAACTCATACTTGTCGAATGTTTAACATTGATTGGCAGAAGGTATGCACTGCATTTGTTATATTCTTCTTTAAGTGTAAAATTTAAGTTAGTGATTATTTTATTGATAATTTACTTTTTGTTCCGAAAAATGCTCCATATACGCTAACAATTGCTGGTGCACTTTCGTACTTATGCCATCAATTTTAAAACAAAAATTTTAGTTCAATATAAAATTTGATTTACTGTCTTAACGACATCAATTTTAAAACTGAAAACATTTGCCAGGCACCAGAACCAGCAATTTTGAATCGACATCAATTTTGAGAGACTCAGAGTGGACAAATGTGGACCAACTAATGTGGCACCAATACGTCTGCCCTGATTTCAAAAAAAAAAAGAAAGAAAAAAAAACGTCTGCCCTGTTCTTCCATATTTGCCACGCTTTTGCAATGGAGATTTGCTGTCCTCAGTCATGCGATTTTGCTTTCGTCATCGAGAAGTACTTTTGTATAATACAAGTAGCCATATGTTATTTACATATAAAAAAAAGAAGAGCAACACATTATTTGAGGAAAGAACTTCATATGCACAATTGTAAAAAGAAGGGAACGTCCAATCACGATTGAGGTCTACTGAGAACTCTGAGTCTAGTTTCTCTTCTTTTTTGGTGGCAGAAACAAGAAGTCGGAAGATATGAGAAAGAAGATGATACACAATTCGAGTCATGTGTATGAACCGTCACACAAGTTTGTATTTGAATTTTAGAGCTACATGTTGAGTGCTCGTGATTCTAATCTCTTTGTTTTATAGAATACTTGTAACAAGACAGAAGCTATGAGAGGGATTTCCATCTGAAGTTCCCAAATGCGCAGCATGCATCCCTTCTCAGGATGCAGCAACGGTCCACCGACACACACAAGATAAGCCTCACAGGTTAGCCACAAGCCCATGGACCCCAACCGTCATCAGCCAGGTGAGGCTCCCAGCAAGATGGTACATTAACTAACTGAAAGTTTTTATACAATGACCAACAACATAGTTCGTACAAGAATGAATCATATTTCCACATGTTTTCTTTCATAGCTCATTTGCAAGGGCAGGTTTACTTCACCTTATGATTTAAAAACTTACAGGCTTTCTAGCTCTTGCTCAAATACTAAAAGCTTCCTCGACATGTAAGACAAAGATTTTGTTTGTTAAATGTTGTGTTAAATTTGGAAGTTTAGTAACAATAATAGATTTTAAAAAAAGCTCTATTTATTCCATCATTTCTCGAGCCAGAGCTTCTCAAAAGGCTAAATATGAAGACTTTGCCATACAATAAATCTCAGGTGAATGTCTTACACTCTTACAACTTGTAAGTATTGGTGCAGGATTCATGCTCCCTTCCATCAAGGTCGGGAATCAGCACTTGGAATATACATTACTTCAGAAACTAGGAGGAAAAAAACTTTGCAGACCGACACAACTCTTCATGCTGCAGGTTCAGAAGTTAGTTGGTAACGTTTTCTGGTTCAGGAATCCGAAGTCCTCTCCAATTGCAAAGCCTTCATCAGAATAAGGTGTGACGTTAGCATTTCTTAGAAAACATGTGTCAGCTTCCATTACATTCCTAGAGAAGAAAATCATATAGCTGATGCTCTAGCTAGGAGTTCTTTCAAAATTTGCAGTAACTCTCCTTTTAGATGATCAAATTCTAACCATTTTGGAAATTGCCCTATAAAGAACATCATGTGTAGTTGGCCCTCCTGGGCCACATTCACATATTCTTAACTGGCCCTCCTAGCTAGCTGCCCCAAGCGTTCGTAAACTTTGCAGGGAATTGTCATTAATACTGACATAAGCAACAAGAGCATCCATGTTCAACACAGAGTGCTGTACTGTTGTTGAGTCCTTGTTCCACATAGTAGTGTATTATTACGCAGGAGCAGCAACACAAAAGCAAAAGACTTGGGACAAGAGAAGGAAAACATAATCAGCCTACAAGCATACATTTTGCTACCATTATAATGCCAAACTGGTTTGAAAAATATATACAATATATAATCATAGCCTCAAAAGAATATATTTTCTGCATGGGCTACTTACTCAAATGTCTAAGTCATGATTGTCAAAATCACCAAGACACAACATTCCCCACTAGAGCCCTCGAAAGAAATGTGGTTGTTCCACATGTACACCGTCTTGCCTCTGTAAGAAAGCATGCTGGACAAGGCTTTCTTTGAACCACCGACCAGTAGGCCTTGGAAACACACGATCCCAATGAAAGTGCTGCAGCAACTTGCCCTTGCTGTCACAGTAAAACAGATGAGTGTCACCATCGACCACGACCAGCATATCTCCATGATCAGACACAATGTAAGGAGTACACCACTTGCTCTTTCCAATACTCCTCAGCTCTGCAACTGGCAATTTTATCTGACACTTGAATGACCAGATCCCTGTCTCATAGTCTTGAAGCACCCAGAGATCGAGCACTGTATAATCACTTCTGGTACAACTGATGGCAAGCATATCATCCATCTCCAGCACATGTGCATGACACCAGGAATTGTGCGTTGCAGGAGCACTCATACACTTCAGTGATTCAAGAATCGTATCAAAAACAAGTAACTCGCTCATCCGGCCTACATTGAGGTGCCAGTGAAAGCAGTTGTGCAGCAAGACAGGTGGGCGGTCACTGGCCACAAAATGCCCAATGTACCTTGGCTCAAGAGAGGAGCCCACAGTGAGAACGTAGTACCGAGCATCCAATAAACACCCCTTGAAACATAGAATGCGATACTCGCCTGACGAGCTGTGATGGTAGAGAGCCGCAACACGACAGCCTTTGAGCTGGGGAATCGCGGCCCACTGGCGCGTGGCCGGGTTGCAGATGTAGAAAGGGTTCTTGCTTGGGATGGAGACCACCAGCAGGCCGTCGCAGGAGGCGCGGACCTCCAAGGAGACGGAGAGGTCGTGGTTGTCGTCGAAACGAAGGACGGGACGGCGCCGCTAGGCTGTGGCCGAGGTTACCCAGGGGTCGAAGGCGTCGACGGCGAAGTCGCGGCCAGAGCCGTGGAAGGTGACGAGCGGTAGCGACGGTTGGCGGCGATGGTGCGCGAGGAGGAAGTCGACAGCAGAGGTGAGGCGGCACCAGGAGCGGCAGACCGCGCGGCAGCGAAGGAGCGTCTTCGCCGGCACGCGGACGAGGATATCCCACACCACGAGCTCCTCTGGGAGAACGGGGGCAGCGGCGTGGCGCGGTCTTGTTGTCTCGGTTCGCTCCATGGCGCCCACACAATCTGCCGGCGGAGGAGAGCAGCTAGCGGCGGACGGCGAGGAGGGCTGGCGGCGGATCTGGAATTTTGTGAGTCTTTTTTTTTTTATGTAGGGATTTTGTGAGTCATGTGACTAGTTGCTAACAGACCAGAAGACGCCCTTCATTCTGAAGTGACATACCGAAATGTATCACTTATTCATGGTAATCAAATTTCTCTTATTCATGTTTGATGATATTATATAAATTGCTACATAATGATATATAAATACATTTATTATTGATCGTAGTAATATACAAAGGATATAAATAGCTTATAGACGGACCATCCGTCTATGGGTTGCGTGACTTGTCTTTACATCGTCTGGATGATAACTTCGAGGTTATTAGAGAGACACAACAGTCTATGGGTTGTACATGCAATTATGTTTTTACTCAAGATGTTTGTACTGAGTTCAATAAAAGGTGAAGTCAACTCAAAAAAATAAAAATAAAAGGTGAAATGTTCCTAAAAAATGTAGTTGTTTTTTTTGCAAAAAGAAAAAAAAGAAAAGAAAACCACATGCCTACTTTAAAATGAAAAACCGACAAAAACCACGGTTAACCATTTGCTACGAGTGTTTTCCCATGTTAACCGGGTGACGATCGAAACAGGTTTTCGACTAACCGACTCGTTTTGTTAGGTTATGAATGCTATCAACACTAACTCAAGTCTTTTCTCATTCGTGGTTGGATATTCCGGTGTCCTACGCGTAGAAGAACAACACCAATCCATCCCGAATTTGGTGGTTAAACTATGGCGTGCGATAACGATATTGTAGGGGAGGTTACTGCGGTACAATAGATCGATGCTAGGGATCTCAATTCGGATCCTGCGTGTAGGGCCCTATCGAGTCCGGCACCCGCCGTGCAGGCGCGGGTGCAGTTTTTCACCCGCGGTATCATCTCCCACCCGTCGCGGGGGCTTGTGAAACAAGGTTCACAAGGCCCAAACTAACATTTAGCCCATTCTCTTTCACCTCATGTCTCGCTCCCTCCTAACCCTAACTCGACAACCCATCCACAAGTCCCCCGACGATAGCTGACCATATTGAGTCTAGAATCTACCAAACCTCGATCCCTTTCCCATTACACGCCGTCGAGCCGCCGCCGGCTCTACCGTCGAGCCACAACTCCTCTTGCGTTGCCTTCCTCACGCCACACGATGTTGTTGGGCCACACCCTTTCCTCCCCCACCGACACGCGTCCACATCTTGGTCCGATAGGTAGGATGCTGCCGAGGAGTCCAATCAACCCGAGACTTGTGCCGGCAACGATGATCTCAATAGCGCGCCATGGCCTATGGCATTGTTCATGCGTGCGAGTGCGATCTCACCTCCGCCACGCCGACCACACCCCTTCCTCTTGCCACCACGCTATAGCCGTCGGCCGCACCCCAACATCCCCAAGTGTGCAACCCTCCGGTGGCACCCCTTCCTCCTCATCACCCGAGGGGACCCGCCACCCGCATGAAACCCACTAGGTGTAGAAGCGGGTGTGGATTTCCAGCCGTACCGAATCTATTGGCGGGTGGGCTTTTGCTCCACCAGCCCCGAACCTGCTCCGTTGCAACTAATGTGAAAGTTTGCCTTCTCATCTTGATGTCGTGGATTACAACACCAATAGGAGCCCATGACAAGGGTGGTTATTGCACTATAACATAGGCAAAATCATCACTAGGTACTTCTATTTTGGATCATAAGGTCACTCACTATGGTCTATGCCCCGAGAAATCTACCTTTCAAATCCTACGCTTCAACTACGGTTGTAGATATCGTTGTGTTCTTGGAGAGGGTGGCGTCAACATTATCGTGTGACTATAACGTAATGTTGGGTGGTGTCAACGTTATCGTGTGACTATTACGTAACGTCGGGTGGCGTCAACATTATCGTGTGACTATTACGTAATGTTGGGTGGTGTCAACATCCGTAACTCCCTATACCGGAAAGAATTGTAGCCCTCTGCTTGATTTCAAGTTTTTTACCGTGGGATATTTTGCATTGTTGTTTTTTCACCGTTTGATCGTTTACGTTCCACTTAGCGTTGATTCAAAGCGAGTGTCTAGGCTTCTCAAACAATCCCGTGCCCGGTGGTGGGTCGCGTGAAGCCAATGCGGCTTCCGCGTAGTGCAGCGGGCCATCCTCGGATACGGACTAGATCCACGCCTCATTCATCGTCCTAGCCGCCACCGTTTCTAGCTCACCATTCCTGCTCCTCCTTCCACGGCCAACGACCTCTTGCCTCGTCGGTCGCGTGCTTGACTCCCCGCCTTGGCCGGACCAGTGCACTCGTCGTGTCCTCGCCTGTCCTCGAGTCGTCCGACGGATCCCTCGTGAGTCCCGACTCCCGACCATGGTGAGGCCAGCGCCCATCGTCGCCTCTGTTTCGCCGAAGGCGGGTGGGAGCGGAACAACGGGTGTGCTGCCAGTCCAAAGCGCCACCACGGGCTAAGCTGACCCTCCACATCGTCGGGCTGACGATCGGCAGCGTCGAAGCTGGATGAGCAGCAAATCAATCTCTTGTGTGTGACTCGATCTGCCCAAGCGTCCCACATTCAAGGTGAGTTCATATTTTTCCTCCGGAAATTTCCCTTTTTCATTTTGGTTGACTTGAAAATGTAATTCGCTCCGTGCTGGTCTGAAATGTAATGGACCGTGCCTTTATGTGCTTGGATCGGGCCATGCCGGCGACCCGTTTGGCCACCACTAGCTGGAGGCACGCAACCCGACCACATAGCCGTATATGGGCCTACGACGATCAATTGCCAGATTGACATGCTTGAGATCGGCCTACTAGCGTGTTTCCTTCACAACCCATTACGATCTGACTAATAAGAGTGTCAAAAATATTGATATGAAATATTCACAATGTTGACACAACAGATTCAAAATATTGATAAAAATTGAAATTTAAACAAAATTTAAAATTTGTTTCAACATTTCAAAAAGCAAGATCAACAATTTCTGAAAATATTGACATAGAATATTTAAAATGTTGATACGGTACAAAGAAATGTTGACAAAATATATTCGAAATATTGATGAAAAATTGATTTTTTATATAAAAAAACTAAAGTTCATTTCAACATTTTTGATATGGAGTTTTCAAAATGTTGACACCGTATAAATAAATGTTGACATAGCATATTCAAAATGTTGACTAAATTTTGAAATTTTCAAAAATTTAAAAATATTCATTTTGAATGTCATTTCATATAAGTAACTTTAAACAACACGGTGGTTCATATGAATTCAAAAACGGACTTACGGTTAAGGAGAAAAATATGTTTGAAATTGAAAAATCAATTCATTTCTCTCTCCCCCACCCGGTCATCTCTCCTATGACTTCCATCAAATGATATCTGTGTAGGTAACACCACAGCGTGGTCGTTAGTCCATTCATCTCCGACTTCCACGCCATCGCAGCCCTCTCGACCGTGAAAAGCATTGGGCCTTGGACCCTCACGCTCGTGGTCGTTGAGCCAACGCTGCCCTCGCGAAGTCCTGGAACGCGAGGCAGCCGAAGAAAGATGGAGGACTGCATACAAGGAGGACAGCAAAGCTGGAAGATGCTCGACCATTTGGTCCCGTGTCGCGCGCGTGCAGAACGGCGTCCATATGCGCGTGCAACAGGCGTTTGCACACGTACGTTTGCACGTCGATCGGGCTAGGACAAGGAGACGGAGAACCCGTACTACGTGTTAGGCATTGTTGTTAGGCGAAGCCGGCCATTTGCTGCTAGAGTGGGGCGAACGCGATGACTGATCCTGCATCCAAATGTACCAACCCACAGAAACACAAAAGGAGATGGCTTTGTTAAATTTTTCAGGGGAAAAAACTTTCTGACCTGCTTTAATTTATTATATTGAAAAAAAGGTACATAAGAGTTTTGAAGCGTTCCATGCATGTGCTGGGATTACCAGCTTAAAAAAGGTATTCATAACCACCAACTACGTGAATAATATCAGAAAGCTACATGAATTCTTCTTCGTTTCATTTGCTCTGTTCTCAAGCCGCCTCCTGAATGGTTGGTAACTGGACTTGAGCTTCTCCGTTGTCCTCACCCAAGCGTACCAGATTTCTTCTTTGTCTGAACGTGGGAAATTTGGAAGCTAACAATGTTAACCTGGGAAATTGTTCGGAAGCCATGGAAGTGAAAAACCAGCCGCCCATGGCAACCAGAATGAAGAGTGTCGGCGCCATCAGCGTGCCAACGAACTGTTTGGTGAGTTTATTCTTGAAGATCAAGCAGAAGTTGATGGAGAAAAATGAGCCGGCGAGTGACATAACCGTCGTCATTATTTTGACCACGATCTCAGGCTTGTGAATGTCTTTTGGCAGGAGTAGCAGCACCAGCACCGACAAAAGCGAAAACGAGAAGGTCATAGCGTTCCAGAACACGTACTGGAGCACTTGGCCAGCTTCCTCTTGGGCGGAATCCTTGCTATTAGTAAAAAACGTGGTAAAGAATAACTTCAAGCCACGCTTGGGTTCGGGCATCCAGCTTGGCCGCTGGGTTAAGGCCTGGAATGACATGCCGATGAAAAGGGTAGCCACCATCATGAACCACCCGCGCATGTCGTTGAAGTACTTGTTTGCCTCAGCATCTTCTTGTTCGGCCCGCCTCTGCCTCTGTTCCTCACCACCGCTATTCTGTTCTGCCGGCTGCCCCTGCACCGTCGGTTTTACTTCCGGCTGTCCCTGTGGCGTGCCTCCGTTAAGCGGAACACTGGTGGCAGCATGTGAAGAATGATGTATAGTGAGGTGCCCTTTGAGAGGGATCAAGATAGTCCTCCCGTCACCAACATCTACCACCAGCTTCACGTCCTGCGGATCCAAAGACTCATTATTAGACTCTCCATAAAAAAGGACCGAGAACTGGGGGTGTTCGTTTTCTTAGGCTAAATGGCAAATGGCTAAAGCGGATAAAAGTTTAGCTTAAAGGAAACGAACAGATGAGCTAACGTTTAACTCAAGAGGGGAAAAGGGGCTAAAAGGAGGTCTAAACTTTAGCGCCATAAAAGGTGCTAAAGTTTAGTCCAAACTTTAGAGGCTTAAGTTTAGCTGTCATGGAAACGATACAACTCTTCAGATAGTCTGCTATACAACTCCTGGTTTAGGCTGATTAAATTGTATGTACCTGCAGCAGCTGCAACTCTTGAGGCCTAACGGAATCACCCTGCAGACCTCCGTTGCCTCCTTCTCTCACCGGACTCTGCGCCATCTTAGCTTCCACGGTTCCACGGCCTTAACTGGTATAGTAGCTCTCAAACTCTTTGAATGCAGGATTGATGTCCCTTAGTGCCAGTGCACCTTCAAAGGCGATCGACGATGCCCTCTATATAAACTATTCACGGACTAGTAAGACGCCGCGTTGAGCAGCGACGACTCACCAAGTCAACGTTGCACTGTCTAGTGTATTATTCCGATCAATGCAGTGCCTGCAGCTTTCGTTCGCCGGAGACGCGGAGTCACGTGACGCAAGACGTACGGTTCGGCGGTTCTTCCTTCGTGACCAACCATTCGGTGAACCGCGTGATGTGCTTTGCCTTTGCATCCAGTTTTGAAGTCCTTCATAACTGGCATTCTGTCCGGAAAGGCTGCCGCTCCCGCCTGTATAAAGTGGCACTTTCGTTTGAAGTTTGAACGCATATGCATGTACGTTGACCAGATGCGCGAGCAAAGAGATCCAACTGAGAGTGCCACCAAATCTACGGCCTTTGGTTACATCATCTCCCTCCCGACCAGGAACGCCATGGTTTTTTTTTTTTTTAAGGCTAAAAGGATTTATTTCATTAATTCAGCAACAGGTTACAAAAAGAGGGGTGTAAACACCCCAGGATACATGACGAATTTTTTCTAGTACTGGGCAACTCCCTTCATGACTAGGATTGGTACAACTAAGCACACAATCAGTTGAATTATCTGATTGAAAAGCACTTCTTGCTAAATTGTGAGCAATCAAGTTTTGATCTCTATGGACTTTCAAGAAGGAAATATTTCTCCCTTGAAGGTTCATTCCAATGTCCTTTATGGTGGGTCTTAATCTCCAATCTGCCGGTTGTATCATTGGGTCATCTTTCTGGAGACTCGAAATTAGTGCCTGATTATCTGAGAACACAGTGGCTTTCTGCAGTTCAAGAGCTTTCATGATCTTTGAGGAAATATTTATAGCTTGAGCCTCTGCATCAATCACGTTGGCAGCATGTCTTGCTTTGGCTTGAGTTTGTATTTTGACCTCTCTGTTTCGGTACCTGCAAACAATGTAAGAGCCAAGACCAGCCTTGATTGGGCAATTTTTTGTTGTCACGGTATTAGGGAAAGCAACATCTGAGTAGGCTAGGTTTTGATGATTGTGGAGTCTGTCATTATTGTTGGGAGCACTGTAGGCTATCAGGCTGTTGTCGCTGGTTGTGGTTTTTTCATTTTGAAAGCTTAAAAGGTAGTTGGTTTCTGATTTGGAGAGTATCAAGGCTTGTTGAACTGACCAGTGTTTGTGGTTGAAACGGAGATCATTCCTGGCTTTCCATATATACCATAGGGTCATTAGAATGTAAAGCATATTTTCCTGTGAGTTAACCTGTTTAATGATGTGAGTGAGTTGTGACTGGATGCCCGGGAGATTCTTTGGAAGGTGATCTGATTTAATTCCAAGTGGACCTACAAACCAAACAGCACGAGCAAAAGGGCAAGTAAAAAATAGATGATTGTCATCCTCCTCTTGATTGCACAGGGAGCAGTTTTTACTAATGTTTTGGATGTATTTCCCCAAACGACAACCTGTAGCAATAGGCATTCTGAAGATTCTCCAAGCAAAGGTTTTTAGTTTTGGTGGGAAAAATTTTCCTTTCCAAATCATGTTCATAATACTTATGGAGGAGCTGGAAATTGATCTGCTACCCTGGCTAGGGATTGAGTGCAGAGTTTGAGTTGAGAGAAATCTGTATGCCTCCTTTGAAGTACAATTATCTGAATTAGCAGACTTCCAAATGATGATGTCTTCTCTGTCGTCATGTACAATGGGAATATTTGATATTTCCTGCATGAGATCATGACCAAAGGTGTCTGTAATTTTTTCAACATCCCATTGTTTTGTACCTGGGATCCATAAATCTGAGATTGTGTTTGGAATGGTTCCTGCATTGTAATTTAAGTTCAGCAGATCATGAAGCTTGTCCCATTTGTTACACCAAGGCTGATTCCATATGATAGTGTTACCATTGCAAACCTGCATTGTTATGTTTTTAAGAAGTAAAGGTCTAACTGTTAGGATAGAGCTCCAAAAGGTAGATTTCGGTAGGTTTCTTTTGGCATTCCAAAAACTACTATTCGGGTAGTACTTGCTTTTGATGATATTAGTGAGATAAGGGTCTTGATTTTGAATTATTCGCCAGGCAGTATTCATCATTAGACTTAAATTGACTAGCTTCATGTTTCTTATTCCAAGACCGCCTTTAGATTTGGGTTGGGTGATATCTTCCCAGGATCTAAAGTTAATAGGGTGGTTATTTTGCTCTTCGTTGATTCCAGCCCACCAGAAATTCCTGATAATAGCATTTATTTTGGAGAGAAATTTTTTTGTGAAGATAATGTTGGTCATGTAATAAACAGGAATGGAAGCAAAAACAGAGTTAATATATGCAAGACGACCTGCATGATTTAGTTTGTGAAAGTTGCCTAGAGGGGGGTCAATAGGCAACCTAAAACTAAAACCTGAAATTCACAAAGAACTTCGCACCAAGTTAAATTCTAGGACGGAACTTCGTCAACCACGGAACTTCCTTCGCCGACGGAACTTCCTTCGTTGACGGAACTTCCGTCGGACAAATAATGAATCTCGATGGGATGCGGAAAATAAGAGGGAACTCACAAATCTACTTGAATAGAAATGTAGATCCAAGGTCTAGGAACCTCCTCCCTGCAAGGCTTAGCTAGCAAAGCAACACACAAGTAGATCGGGCACAATATGTGATAAGCAAAAACAAGAACAAGAGCAAGAACAAAAACAAGCACACAAGGATTTATTTCCCGGAGTTCAACAACCAAGTTGTCTACGTCTCCGTTGAGGGATCCACGAAGGACCGAGTCTCTTTCAACTCATAACCTCACCAAGCAATCACCAAGATCAAGCTTGGGCCAGCAAGCAATCACCAAGATCGAGCCGGGGCTTCACTATGCTTGCTTCTTCCCTTTCGGAGGTGAAGCCGACCTGCACAAACTTTTCCAATGGCTCACCACAAGATTGGGAGCTCTAGGGTGACGCCTAGCCACCTAGGGGACAAATCCCCAAGAGTAATAAGTGAATCGAAGCTTGTGAGTGAGGGAATCAAGATGCTCAAGTTTGGGAATGGAGTTTGAATGCTTGGATGATTTGGTTTTCCTCTCTTTTGGATTTAGATCTCAAGAATGAGTGGAGGGGAGAGCAAGGAGTTGAAGCACGAAACCTAGGGTTTCAAATGAAGTCTCTCACCTCTCTCACGGAGTGGAAGGGAGGTATTTAGATGGGATCCAAATAGAGCCGTTGCTAGGTAAAGATGGGGATTGACGGAACTTCCGTTTGTGACGGAACTTCCGTCGGTCCATTAGGTCAAACACGAAACATGCCAGGACGGTACTTCCGTTAGAGTTGGAACTTCCGTCCCAAACTCTCTAGAACCGACGGAACTTCCGTCAGCCCGGACGGAACTTCCGTCGGGCAAGATTTGAACTGGAAAGCTCGGGAACGGTACTTCCGTCACGTTTGGTACTTCCGTCCCAAACTCTCTCGGAACCGACGGAGCTTCACGTCGCCGGACGGAACTTCCTTCCTTCATGACGGAACTTCCTTCACCGACGGAACTTCCTTCGTGACTGGTTCACTAGTTGAATTTGACCCCCTTTTTGGTTTCTTTTGTGGTTAGAAAGTCATCCAAAACTTTTTGGTACTTGAGCATAAGGATTCCCAACAAAAACAAGATTAGTTCACCCCTCTTAATAGTGTGGCTTGCCTAGACTCAAAGAAAGGATGGGAATAGAGAACAACCACTTTGAGCTTGCATATGGTTGATTTGTTGCCGCTTTTCTTCACCTAATATGATATTGAGGCTGACACTTGTTTTCTTATTTCTTGAGCGTCATCACCTAGAGTATGACTTGGAATTTCTCATCTTTGAGGATCATCTTCTTTATTGTATTCACAAGTCACTTGAGATCTTCAACATACTTGATACTTAGAAATATATGACTCTTGTTGCTTGGTACATTAACGTTGAGCTTCACCTTCCCTTCTCCTATGATCCAGTTCCTCGACGCTAAGACACACTTGCCCTTCACTTTCACATGGTCCATTGGAATAGGTCATGCACAATTCTTCACCATCGAGCTAACTCAAGTCATACATAACTTGTATTTAATGTTACGCTTCTTATCGAAGATCTCCAATATTTATTTGATCAAGTTGCTTGAATCTTGAAATAGGTCTTGTCATAAAACTTCACTTGATCATTCCACTCTTGTTCATGCATAAGCTTGTGTTTATGGAACCAATATATTTTAACCATTGTTTTTGTCCCATATCTTGAATTAGTGCACATATATGGACTTTTCAATATGTTCTTCATTCATGTACACTCATGAATATCTCACTGATCTTCATAATATACATCCACAAATATAATCCATACGAAATGCACTTACAATCTTCATCCCTGTTTAAGCATTCTCACAAGAGCATTAGACCTTTAATCATGTTGTCATTCAATACACCAAAACCCACAAGGAATCTTGATGCACTTTCAATCTCCCCTTTTTGGTGATTGATGACAAACTTGATTAAAGCTTACATAAGATTTTCAATAAGCATTTTAAATGCAAACATATAGAATGAGCTCCCCTGAATATGTGCATTGTGAATTAAATTTAGAAAATTGGCCTCAAATGTCATTTGCACATTTTCAGCAAAGAATATAAGGGCTCCTCCCTATATGTATGCATTTGTGGGGTGCAACAAGTTTGTGTGAACATATAGTACGTGATGCATATGACAAGAGAACCAAAAACAAGTAAAACAAGAGAAATTTGAAAAACATTTCATCAAATCAATATGCATCACAAGTTACCACAAGAGAAGATACTTAAAACATAAATAAAGAGGTTCACACACATAGCACTCATTACAAATTGTTCTCAAGCCCACAAGGAAGTGCCACCTAAACTTTCTCAAGCCCACAAGGAAGTGCCACCTAAACTTGAACTTTAATCTTCTCTCCCCCTTTGGCATCTAGCACCAAAAAGGATGATCAATAAATTCCATAACTTGCATTCTCCAAATTGCATTTTGCTTCAGTTCCGAGGAGGGTCAAAAGAAGTAGCTTGACATGAGATAGAACATCCTGTACCTCTCCTCCAAGTCCATAATTGTAGACATAGCCACCAATATCAAACCACCATAAATCTGAGAAGCATAATCATTCTACTCAAAACCGACCTTCGTTTCATCCAAGTCTCTTTCTGCTTGCTTCTCATGTTGTGGTCTCACGTCAACCGTATCCCTTTTTTTAAGTCAAAACAACATTTTCATAATCTTCTATTGGTTATGTGTGGAAGGATTTTTATATGATATGACTTGTGCTCTTCCTTGCACACAAAGGAGCCACAAGCGACTCTCTCAATCATATACATGATGTAATGAGCATAGCCACAACTTTTCAAAGAAGAATTTGCAATAGAATTTATCTCCTTCCAAATAACATCAAACACTAAGAATGGAGTACTATGTCAAAGAGAGAGGGCCATAGCAGCAAGGATGGACCTATTATAGGGAGAAATGCTTGTGGAGTCACCTTCCCTGGGCATGAGAGTTCTCATGAACATCCTATTTATGTAGCCATAGAAAAGAAGCAAATCATTGATGTATCCTCTGCTGCCATTTGGTTCCATGGGTATATAAATTCCATTCTCTCGATCTTGGGAGCACAGTCAAGGAGTCTAGCACATTGTGCAAATGTGATGTCATACCACTATCCCTCCATCATCCAATGTAGTTTTCCGACAATGTCATGCTCCTCAACAAATAAGGTGGTATAAAACTAAGCAATGATCTAATTGTTGCAATCTCTATGAAGTGATATGATATTGCTCACATTCTTGGCCTTGCACTCTACAATTACACTCGTTAAAGGTGGGATCATCCGTGTCAATCATGTAGTCCCAATCTAGCCACTAAGCAATGAAAAAATGGCTTGTCCTTTGGTATGATCACAGTCTCATAATAACCTCAATGAAAGTAGAACCAAAAACTGTAATCAATGTCATTTTTCCTTTGGAGCAAGACTAAAGTTAGTTGCTTTCATTTTCCTCACTTCTTCCATGTTTCCCTTGTAGTTGAGTTTCTCCAGCCATACTAGATTTTGAGGGGTGGTGAAGACAGGAGCATCAAGATTTTTAGCGGCTAGTGCAATGAGCTCCTTACCACCAAATATCTCCTCATGCTTCTCAAAAATTCTGTATCACCTCCTACTGCCCTGGAGGATTTAGCTCTGCATCCTTATCTCATCATGCACATCATCATCGGAGGAAGTACCACTGGAGTCTACTGCTGGCTTATCCTCTACTGACATGATCCCTCCGAGCGGTGCCTTTCTCTTTTCTGTTCTCTTTTGCCTCTAATAGAAATTTTCACTATGATCACCTCATATCATCATGCCTTTCCTTTGCATTTCTTTCTCCCTTTAGATCTAATATGCTGCCTCTTGTCATGAATTATGAGTAGACAAACCATAAGAGACTGCGTTGATATTGAATGAATAGAGATAGAAATCAAATTGTCCCAATAGAATGCATTTGTGTCCGCTCTAAGAAAACTAAACCCTTTGATTTCCGAAACTGGACCATTCAGTTATCTTAGAGAGGACAAAATTGCATTTCATTGTAACAAAATGGCTTCTAGAGAAGAATCAAATATTATGGATCTGGCAAGGTGATGGTTGCTCCTAGGAACATCGAAACAACCAAAATTAGCAAGCTAGGGTTTGTCTGCTAAAACCGGGGCATTCGATTTCAAAAATCAATACATCCAATTTTCACGGTCAATCCATAGGTTGATAATCCCAATTGATTTCGGCCATATGACTTCAAACAAATTTAAGAGAACAATTGTATGGCATCCTAGGAGACAAGGTACAAGAGAATTTCAGATTAGATCAAAAGAGTCTAGGGTACCTTTGGAGAAGGAGATGGAGAATCAAATTTGGAGAACGAATCTTGAATCTTCGGACTTGAAGCCCTTGATTTCACAAAGAAATCAACTTCTCCATGGGTTAAACCTGACCAAGACAGAAGTTCTGTCCGTGTGACGGAAATTCCGTTGGGTCTAGAGAATTTCTAGCGGATGTTCGATGAGATCAGATTTTCTCGAGGTTGGGTCTCACAAAAAAAATGCTAAGTGTAGAGTGCCGACAGAAGGTATTTCATGGAAGTTCTAACCTTATCGATTTGGATGGCTTAAGATAGTTCAAGAAGTTTGAGATAATTTGAGCTTATTTCTTTTCCATTCTTTGCAAACACCCTTATCCATTATTCTCAAATACTCATTTCCATAATTTGCAAAACTCCTTTTCCATATCCATGATTTTTCTTTTTCATCCTTTGCAACTTCTTATTCCATGTTGAGAGAGGATATGAATTTCACAACTTGATCAACGAATAGAGCATGTTGGATTTTGGGCTTGAGATAGACGATCTCACAAACTTGTGGTTAGACAACAATCAACCAAAAGAAGCTATAACCACAGTTTGCTCGACATGATCACAAAGATCAAGAATCAAAGTTTTTCGAAAACCACACTTAGAGCATAAAGGAAATTTTCGAAAAATTTATCCTAGCTCACAAAGAGCATGCTAGGACACAAAGTCATACACATGCCAAGGCAAAACCTATCACATGAGTTCTATATGCAAAGGAACAAGAAGCTGAAACAACAGAACATACCTTTGCCTTGATTTGTTTTGCTCTTTATCTTGTGAGAAATGATCTATGCATTTGTGGACTCTTGTATGCTTTTTCAATGATCAGCTCAATACATTATTGAATCTTAGGTATGATAGATCTTAAGACTCATGCTCATTGAACGTCTCCAATGGCATCAGTCACATCTACCACTTGATTTGATGCACTTTCAATGCTTTCATCATGATAACAGTTCACAATCTATGTAGTCCACATAAATACTGCTCACACAATCACTTAGAGTAAAACATTAGTTCCTCCTAACATAAAACATGGTATGAATCTCCTCCTTTATGTGTGCACCATATTATTGAATAATACTCACATATGCACATTGCTCGGTTATGATCATGAGAGGAGGTTCAACCTATGTCTTTGTTAAGGCATTAGAATAATCAACTAGAATTTTGAGATGTGTCAAGAATGACTCACAAACCAAGTTTATATAGAAATCTTGCTTATGACAATGAGAGATTTGGGAGTTCAATGGCGCAATTGACTTAAGGTCTTGAAACCACTAGAGAGATAAACTCAATGAATTTTCAATTCATTGCTCCTTTCTTTTTCCACCATGCATCTCTTGTGCCTTGTGTAGCTTTCTTAGAATTGTGTAGATGGTCCACCTCACCTGAGAGATACATCCCAAACACAGATTTCTCCATAGGAGACATTAATTGCATCTTTCTACACAAATATGTAAATGAAAACAGAAAAGCAAAAACACGGGATGTTGCAAACACATTGCAACGCTAAGAGCAAACAAGGAGAGGAAAAGAGAACTTATTTTGGGTGGTGCTTGTTGATGTAGAATATTTGAGAGGATCTTCACACTTGACAATTTGCATGTTTGTTCCACCTCTTAAGTTTGTCAAGTCATCAAAGCACCACTCGCACCTTATGCATTTTCAAGCACATTTTGGAACCCAAATCTTGTTGGGTCCAAGAAGGTTGACTTCACGCCGCTTTGGCATCCAAACTGATTTTGCAATACTACTTGGTGAGCCAACCATCATGGGAGCATCCATGTTAGTATTGGCTTCATGTTTTGTTGGAACCATGTGGCTTTTGTTGGAAGTGAGGGTATGAGACATATGACATTTCTCACTTATGTGACCCTTTTGTCGGCAAACATAGCAAATTTGATACTTGATTTTCTTTGCCTTGTTCTTGAGCTTTCTTCTTGTGCCTTCGATCTTGTTCACGTACTTGTTGCATACTCGACACAAGTCCAATTGTGAACTGTCCAATCATTTTAGACTTGTGTGTGTAATTTGGACTATCCGGTTTCCCAAAGCTGACTATTCGGCTTTGACACACATCTTGTACTCTTGTGTGTGTTGAACATTCGTTGACTTTGTGTCCTTTTTCCTTGCAACCGAAACACCTTCTCTTGGACGAGGCTTTGTTGTCTTCTAGAAAGTGTTGGTTGAGCCTTCTTCTTGTTTGGACACATAGATGCAAGGTGTCCTTTCGTTGAGCACTCAGAGCCAATGACACGGCCTCTTGGCTCATTCTTTTCTTTGTTGCTCAAATCATGCCCCTCTTCCATATTGGACTTGGAGGCCTCGATACATGTGGCGGTTAATCCCTTCTCAAGCTTTTTCACCATGTCATCACGGTTATCTTGAGATGGTTGCACAAGATTTCTAGCCTTTGTCCACATTAACTTTGTGTTGAGATGCTCAACTTCTCTTGTTAGGGCATCATTTTCACTTGCAATGAAATCATCACAAGTTTCTACAATCACATGCTCATCATAAGATGGCTTTTCTTGAGGACAACATATGTTAGCACATGATAAATCAATGGAAATAGGTGCACATGTGCAAGTGTGAGGTTGAGAGGGTTTTACCATTGTTAATGCAACCTCATGTGTTGTTTCAAGCATGGCATGAATGTCAATGAGCTTTTCATGTTGGCATAGAAGATTGCTATGTCTCTCTTGTAAATTCAAATGCCTTTCTTGCAAAAGCTTGTGCTTGCTAGCTAATTGCTTAAATTCCTTTAAGAGGAATTTATTTTCTTTCTCCAATTGTGCTACATAAGACGAAGAGTTAGTAGAACATGCATCATGGTTACTCAAATCATCACCTTTTAGAAGTGTGGATATTTTGGACTCTCTTTGTCTCGTTGTCATGAGACTAAAAGTGTCCTCATCCTGCAACCATGAGCTTGTAGGTGATGTAGACTCTTCATTTGGCCTAAACCTATTTTCTTGATCTTTTGATTGCTTATCTTGGTATTGATCACTTGAGCTTGCCAAGCAGGAGATTTTCTCGGGCTCACTCTCCAATAATGATTTCTCATCATTGCTAGAGCCATACATCTCCTCGAGTGCTTTCCAAATCAAATGTGCACTCTCGAGGTGACCATACTTCTTCAAGATCATGTCTTCCACTTCTGCACTCAAAGCACTACATAAAACATTAAATACATAGGCTTCGAGATATAAGCATTTCTCTTGAGCTTTTGTCGGTGGATGATCACCAAGGTCATGAGAAAAGCCTATATCTACGATCCACCAAATTTGAGAGCTCATTGCGCGTAAGTAGGAACACATGGACGTTTTCCATGAAGCAAAGTTTGCACCTTCAAACCTAGGCAACTCAAAAGATGGAGTGGCAAATGTTGGAAGCGACATCGTTTCTCCAAGCGGTTAAGCCGAATAAGGAGATTAGGCTCGATACCAATTGAAAGTTGCCTAGAGGGGGGTGAATAGGCAACCTAAAACTAAAACCTGAAATTCACAAAGAACTTCGCACCAAGTTAAATTCTAGGACGGAACTTCGTCAACCACGGAACTTCCTTCGCCGACGGAACTTCCTTCGTTGACGGAACTTCCGTCGGACAAATAATGAATCTCGATGGGATGCGGAAAATAAGAGGGAACTCACAAATCTACTTGAATAGAAATGTAGATCCAAGGTCTAGGAACCTCCTCCTGCAAGGCTTAGCTAGCAAAGCAACACACAAGTAGATCGGGCACAATATGTGATAAGCAAAAACAAGAACAAGAGCAAGAACAAAAACAAGCACACAAGGATTTATTTTCCGGAGTTCAACAACCAAGTTGTCTACGTCTCCGTTGAGGGATCCACGAAGGACCGAGTCTCTTTCAACTCATAACCTCACCAAGCAATCACCAAGATCAAGCTTGGGCCAGCAAGCAATCACCAAGATCGAGCCGGGGCTTCACTATGTTTGCTTCTTCCCTTTCGGAGGTGAAGCCGACCTGCACAAACTTTCCCAATGGCTCACCACAAGATTGGGAGCTCTAGGGTGACGCCTAGCCACCTAGAGGACAAATCTCCAAGAGTAATAAGTGAATCGAAGCTTGTGAGTGAGGGAATCAAGATGCTCAAGTTTGGGAATGGAGTTTGAATGCTTGGATGATTTGGTTTTCCTCTCTTTTAGATTTAGATCTCAAGAATGAGTGGAGGGGAGAGCAAGGAGTTGAAGCACGAAACCTAGGGTTTCAAATGAAGTCTCTCACCTCTCTCACGGAGTGGAAGGGAGGTATTTAGATGGGATCCAAATAGAGCCGTTGCTAGGTAAAGATGGGGATTGACGGAACTTCCGTTTGTGACGGAACTTCCGTCGGCCCATTAGGTCAAACACGAAACATGCCAGGACGGTACTTCCGTTAGAGTTGGAACTTCCGTCCCAAACTCTCTAGAACCGACGGAACTTCAGTCGGCCCGGACGGAACTTCCGTCGGGCAAGATTTGAACTGGAAAGCTCCGGGAACGGTACTTCCGTCACGTTTGGTACTTCCGTCCCAAACTCTCTGGAACCGACGGAACTTCCGTCGGCCCGGACGGAACTTCCTTCCTTCATGACGGAACTTCCTTCACCGACGGAACTTCCTTCGTGATTGGTTCACTAGTTGAATTTGACCCCCTTTTTGGTTTCTTTTGTGGTTAGAAAGTCATCCAAAACTTTTTGGTACTTGAGCATAAGGATTCCCAACAAAAACAAGATTAGTTCACCCCTCTTAATAGTGTGGCTTGCCTAGACTCAAAGAAAGGATGGGAATAGAGAACAACCACTTTGAGCTTGCATATGGTTGATTTGTTGCCGCTTTTCTTCACCTAATATGATATTGAGGCTGACACTTGTTTTCTTATTTCTTGAGCGTCATCACCTAGAGTATGACTTGGAATTTCTCATCTTTGAGGATCATCTTCTTTATTGTATTCACAAGTCACTTGAGATCTTCAACATACTTGATACTTAGAAATATATGACTCTTGTTGCTTGGTACATTAACGTTGAGCTTCACCTTCCCTTCTCCTATGATCCAGTTCCTCGACGCTAAGACACACTTGCCCTTCACTTTCACATGGTCCATTGGAATAGGTCATGCACAATTCTTCACCATCGAGCTAACTCAAGTCATACATAACTTGTATTTAATGTTACGCTTCTTATCGAAGATCTCCAATATTTATTTGATCAAGTTGCTTGAATCTTGAAATAGGTCTTGTCATAAAACTTCACTTGATCATTCCACTCTTGTTCATGCATAAGCTTGTGTTTATGGAACCAATATATTTTAACCATTGTCTTTGTCCCATATCTTGAATTAGTGCACATATATGGACTTTTCAATATGTTCTTCATTCATGTACACTCATGAATATCTCACTGATCTTCATAATGTACATCCACAAATATAGTCCATACGAAATGCACTTACAATCTTCATCCCTGTTTAAGCATTCTCACAAGAGCATTAGACCTTTAATCATGTTGTCATTCAATACACCAAAACCCACAAGGAATCTTGATGCAGTTTCAGTTTGTTTGCTTTGATTTTTGTTAATTTAGATTTGAATTTATTTAGGATGAAATTATAAGCTTTAGTCCTATCCTTATGAGAAATGATAAGTGGATGCCCAAGGTGAAAAGCATTATTATCCATGTCGGGGACTGGAAAGATATTTCTAAGGATTTGCTTCATAGATTCATCAACATTTCTGCTAAACATGATGGAGGATTTCGACCAACTTGGAGTTTGACCGGAGCTGGCACGAAATGATCAAGAATATCTTTGATGACCATCGCTTCTGTTGAGTAGCCTTACCACGGATAATTAAATCATCGAGCATAGAGTAAGGAGTGGATAGAGGGGCAGTTTGGTCCAAGAGTGATACATGTCAAATCTCTGTTATGTAAAGCCTCCTGCAAGGAAATGGAAAGTTCATTCATGGCAAGCAGAAATAAATAAGGGGAGAGAGGACATCCCTGTCTGATTCCTCTTTGCGAGGTGAAGTTACCATAAGATTGCCCATTAATAATTATGGAGAAGGAAGGGGCCGAAATGCAATTGTAGACTAGATCGATGAAATGACCATGAAACCCTTGGCGTCGAAGAGCTCGAACAATGAAACTCCATTCAATTCTATCAAAAGCTTTAGCTAAGTCAAGTTTAAGGAGAAAACCTTCATTCTTCCAGGTTTTGAGTAGAAAGGTGTGCGCTATGGTTGGTTACCACGTGATTCCATGTCATGGAGCTAATTCCATGCCAAAAAAATCACAAAAATGACTCTCCAAACTTTTGGTGGTGCCAAAAAATAAATGATTTATTTTTTTTATTTTTTTTGGCACCAATAAAAGTTTGGAGAGTCATTTTTGTGTTGGAGAGCATGCAGATTTTTTTTTACACCAGGGGTAGTTCGGTTATTTTCAGTGCCTCTAAATAAAAAAAACATAAAATAGACGGGAAAATCATCTATGGGCATTTTGACGGAGATCCACCGGTTTCGTGGGCATTTTACCGCAGCCCAACGAAACATGGGCATTCTACCGAAGCCCACCGAATAGCTGGACAAAATAGCAAAAATCTCTATAATAGGACCACTTAGATCGAAATAGCATTCACTGAAATGTTCTAACATAGAGTAAAAGCTGCGGAGGCCAAGCTCTCGTCACAACTGGGTGAGAAAATCTGCAAGGTCCACCTTTTTTTCATATCAACCGGATCTTATGCCGGAGAAAGTGATACCATCAGAATCTTCCGGTATTAGTGAATATAGAGATTAGGAGAACAAAGGTGAGTGGCAAGCTTTGACCCGACCAAAAGTGCGACGTGTCTGGAAACTCATCATTTTATATGTAATATGGTTAGGCCAGTCTCGGTCCCAGTTTCATTTGGTATTAATTAGATGCCATATCAGCATTTTTGATGACATGGCAGAAATTTTAATAGGAGAGAGAGCAACATCGTTTCATCCCAGTGAAACGATCCTGGCGGCGTTTCCAAAAATATGAAACCCGGATGAAACTCGACCGAGAGGCCTCCGTTTCATCTCCTTCCCAAATCGCGATCCCGTACGCCGGCGCGCTCCCGCATCCCGCCTCGTGCCTAGGCGCGCCATTTTCCCGCCTCCCGCGCGGAGCGAACACCCTTCTCCCGCGCGGAGCGAACGCCCTTCTCCCGCCTCCCGCTCTCCACAACTCTGCCTCCCGCTCTCCACAATTTCTCCGCCATCCGCATCCCGTGCTCTCCGTCTCCAATTTGTCCGGCCTTCTCTCCTGCACTCCCCTCTCTCTTCGTTGTAGCAGCCCTGTTCCTCCTGCATCCATGGAGGCGGGGCGCAGGGGCGCCGCTCGGATGAACCAGGCACGGCGCGAATCTGGAGCCACAGGAAACTTTTGCAGCGATTCAATCGAGCAGAACCCGGCATCCATGGACCGGCAGGAATCTCCGTTGAATTTTTGGTATGAATGGACACCTCTGTTTTGTCTTTTTGCAATTATTCTAGATGGAATCTGTTACCTGCCGCAGCAGTCCATGCCATGTGATTTGGTGTGTGTTCTGTTTGATTATTAATATAGTTCTTTACCTGCATTAGCTGATAGTGTTTTAATTCCACCGTGAAAAAGCAAATTGGGATTAGGAGCAGATAAACAATGGTTTTACAGATGTGCTTACATGCGTGTGAGGTTGCCTATGTATATTTAGTTTGGGGGCAGATAAACAATGGTAGTACAGAATGTTGATTTGGTTGCCTATCTATATTTTACATTTCATATCAGAAGCATGTACTTTCAAGAATGTATGACTGCATTTGATTTAGATGCCTATGTACATCTTATATTTTAGTGTGTAATTATAACATGAATATTTAGTCGGGAAGAAATGAACAAACACTTTCTGAATTAAGTCAATATTTCAGGGGCTATCCATCACAAGCTGGTTTTGTTAATTTGCTGCAACAACCATACTTTCACTCTCTACCACATGGGGAGAACTTCCATTTAACTGGGCTTATTAATCAAGGTTTCACTGGAACATCTCCAGTTCCATCTCCAGTACCATGTCCCCAAGGTAATCTGACCCCTGTAGGGCCAGCAGATAAACAACCTAAATCAAGAAAGAAAAGAAGCAACATCAATATTAATGATGATGACGGTGTTGAGGCTAAGTCCAAGAAAAGGTGGACATATGATGAACAAGTTAGACTGGTAAGTATTTTTTCAATCTGTGGTCCATGTCATAGCTGCACAAGCATGTACTATGTCGCAAAGTTATTTTTTACCATGTCTTAGCTGAACAAGTTATTAATCCAAATAATTTTATATTGTAGGCGAATGCTTGGCTAAACTGTTCTAATGATCCATTACATGGAAGTGACAAGAAAGGTGAGACATTTTGGAAGCAAATCACTGAAGAATTTAACAAGAAAGCCCCGGAGAATGAAACAAGGGATAGTAACCAATTGAAGATATATTGGTCACGACTGAAGACAACCATCAATGAATTTAATGGGTTTTGGAGCACCAGTGGTCTGATTATTTTACTACAAGGATCGATGCCCTTAATCAGCAAGGACTCACACCATTACAAAAATGCACAGCGGCTATTCGTCAGTTGGCTAATGGTAGTGCCGCAGATCATTTGGATGAACACTTGAAGATAGGTGAGACAACTGCAATGGAGTGTATGAAGAATTTTGTTGAGGGGGTTATAGCTGTTTTTGGTGGTTACTATTTGAGGGAGCCTACTGTCGAGGATGTTGAGCGTTTGCTTAAAGTAAATGAGAATCGAGGCTTTCCCGGCATGTTCGGTAGCATTGACTGTATGCACTGGCAATGGGAAAGATGTCCGACTGCATGGAAGGGTCAGTTCACTAGGGGAGATCAAAAAGGCCCAACGATGATTCTTGAAGCTGTGGCTTCTCACGATCTTTGGATTTGGCATGCATTCTTTGGTGTGGCAGGTGCCAATAATGATATCAATGTTCTACAACAATCGACTCTATTTATCGAAACACTGAAGGGTCATGCGCCTCGGGTACAATATAACGTGAATGGGAATCAGTACAACACAGGTTATTTCCTCGCGGATAAAATATACCCTGAATGGGCTGTATTTGTGAAGTCAATATCCTTACCCATAACCGACAAAGACAAGTTATTTGCGGAGCATCAAGAAGGGAAGAGAAAGGACATCGAGCGAGCATTTGGTGTCTTGCAACGTCGGTTTGTATTTTGAAGCGACCCGCTCGCCTATATGATCGAGGACAACTTGAGAAAATCGTGAAAGCTTGCGTCATCCTTCATAATATGATAGTTGAAGATGAAAAGCCGGATGATATTGAAGAGATTCTAGATTTGAATGAAGCTCCAAGTGCTACGGTAGTCCAAGAACCGGAATTGCCTCCGGAACAAAATGCTCCATTTGAAAGAGTGCTAGAAAAAAATCAAGATATCCGAGATCACGCAACTCATGTACAACTTAAGAATGACTTGATTGAGCATATTTGGCACAAATTCGGAACCCATTAAACTATGTAATTTTATTCATATTTGAAGTAAAATTATCTATTACCATGCTGGCTACAAAAATTGTATGGCACATTTGATCACAACACTATGCAGCAATTTAATGTTCTGTGTAGCCTATGAAACTGTGTCATGAAACTGTGCATTAAGAGAGGTTGTTTCATTGCACAGTTTCATGACACACCTAAGCAAAAAATCTGACGTGGCACTCTTGGTAACTGTGAAATGAAACTGTGGACTGAGACTGGCCTTACAATTATTTGCATTCCCAATGTGCTTAGGACGTACAACCTGTTGGATATTTAGCTAGCGTATATAAAAGAGGAAAAAGAAAAAACAATAATGAAAAGTATAGGCATGTTGGAAGAAAAACAGAACACTAAAACAATATCGTAGTACTTGAGACAACTGACACGCGCCTCATGATACCTTTGGTAACTGCGTTGCAGAAACTCATGATACATTTGGTAACCGTGTCAGACATGGAGCATCATATAAGGGCATGGCCATTTATTCTTATGAGCTTTTTATTTTGCGAAAAATCCTTATGAGTTTTTGTGAGAGATTGGGTCCCGAATGATCTTAAGACGGAGAAGTCATCACATACGCTGTTGTTGTAAACATATCTTGATGGATAAAAAAGAGTAAATTACACGTTTTGGAGCCATATTATCACATTAGTGAGTGTTTACCTTGCACCACGGTTTTAAGATCAAATATCTTCACTTTTCACCATCTTTTAGCATTGAATAGTATGGAAAGGTCTTGGACCCAAATAACAGCAGAATAATAGAATATTTAGGCAGGTTAATTGTTGGACATGGACTTAATATGTAAGCATGTTGGCGATTTAACCCATTTTATAATGATGTAACGGGTGGAATGTACAATATAGTGCATTGATAAAATGATTAAGTGACTAATGTAATCTAGATTAGATCACAACATCATTTTATGATAAAATGCATGCTACCTAATTGAGAAAAAAATACTATAACATAACTGATGAGGTGGTTCATAAACATGCGGTGAACCACGATGTGGGTCCTGTTGTGCTTTTCTTTGGCACCATGCGCACCCAAAGTCTCCTTCACACTGGCAGTGAGCGACCGGCCCTTCTCACTCCTGCATTAATTCGACCGTCCGGAAAAGGCTGCTGCTCCCGCCGAATCCAAGGCCTGTTTCGTTTGAACGCATACATGTACACGGTACACCGCGTAGATACGTTTACCAGAGACGACTCGAGGTTCATTTGGTCTCCAACTCTCCATACGCGAGTAAAGATCGCTGAACGTTGAGTGCAGCTCCCCGGGTGTCGCAAGGCCGCCGACCGGGATGGGTTCGTTTCCCGGTGTCAACTTCATAGCTGTCACGTTAAAAAGAATCTTACTATTTAGAAGTATTAAATAAAATTTAATTATAAAATAAATTACAGATCCCTAGACTAATTTACGAGACGAATCTAATAAGGTTAATTAAGTCGTGATAAGAAGACGATTACTTGTAGCATCACTTTAGCAAAACATAGATTAATTAAGCTCATTAGATTCATCTCAAAAATTTGCACCAATCCGTCAAAATGGTTTTGTCATTAAATTGATCAAAAATATTCATAAATAGTAAGATTCTCTTTGATGTGACAGTCTTAAATAGGGCAGGAAACGAACAAGGCCTAAAGTTTGGTTGCAGATAGTGACGGCTTGATGCGACCATATGGGCGTTTGTGCATGTCTAGATGAGGCACACCATGCCGATGGTAAGACTATGTGCACCGGTTACGCTTGGCCAACCGGGACAGCGGTCTGCAGGATGGCTTTGCCGTTTTTGGGCTGCACCGGTGTACTGGACCGGCCCTGTAAACAAACGGACCAGCAATCCATCCGGTAGCTGTGGCGTCTTCCAGAAAACGCTGCATAGGGCCAGGTCACCAACTGGCGATTCCTCGCGCGTTTCTTCCTCGCCCGCAGCCTCGCCCGAGATCTCGCCTCGCCCGCAGCCGTGCCCGCTCCTTGCTCCTCACCCGCAGCCGCGGAGCTCGCGGCGGCGCCCGGGCCCCTCACCCGCAGCGGCCGCGCCGTCGCCCGCGGCCGTCGCCCGCAGCCGCGTCGGAGGCCGCGGCCGTTGCCCGCCACCGCGCCGCTGTCGTCGGAGGTCGGGGCAGTCGCCTGCAGGCACGCGACCGCAGCTGCGCCCGTGCGGCGTGGAGTCCACATCCTCGCCACGACGGGCGACTGCTGGACCGGCTAGTTAGTAGTTTTTTTTTGTGGAAATTGGACCTGGGTGCTTGAATAGTCTGACAAAAGTGACATGCTATTAGTATATAGGCAACTTCATACTTTCCCAATAACTCAACCCTCTATGTCAGCATATTTAACCTAAAATTTGATTAAAAAAAGATGAAACAGATTTTAAATGTTGCTTATGAATCAGACATTTATTTTATGTTGCAAGCTGATAGAAAGCGTTGCTATTGGATAGAACAAATTGGCAGTAGGGTATGTTGAACCTGAAAATGCCGTGGTTATTTCAGCCATTGCTTGCAAAACTGGCTGAATATTTCTATAGAATATCCACTAGAAAGATAGCGCGGCCTTGCCCGCGCCTACTGCCCGTCTTGATTTTTTGTTTTCAGACTTCTTCTCTGTCTTATAGATTTATTCGTGTGATATACTTGGTTGTATCTCACTCAAGTGATGAAAATAACAATGTCTTTTTATTGAAATCCTTGTGACTAATGGTTAAGAATAATAGATGAACATAATTAGATAAATGGCAAGGGTGAGTTCAAATGCTTATGAAATTCAGTTTAACTAACAGTATTGCTTGAATAATGATATTCACAAGCTTTGTAAACTGAATGTATTAGGATGAACTGCAAAAACCAGTTCATCATAAATAAATGAATACATGACTCTCCATTACAAATTTAGTTGATCAAGTGCTCTAGCTTATACCACAACATATGTTACAGTGACACTTGTGATATTGGTTCTCCTTCTACACCTCTCTAGCTCCTTTTAAGACAATTTACCTATGCACATTTCTTTATCTTCATTTCATAAATCTGCTCCTACCTTTATTTAAAAAAAAAACTTAAATTACTGAACTACAACCTTTCAGAAATGTTTCAAATCTTGATATAGAGCCATCATCCTAACTCAACAAAGAATCAGATCCTCCCAGCTCCACAAGCATACATTTGAACCCAATTTCTATTATACTTGGTACTTAAGTTGTATTAAAAGTCACGAATTAAGCATTAAGGATTAAGAGCAAGGGAACTTAGCTAAAGGTTGAGCGTGTCTTCCTGCTGTGATATTCAGGTAAGAATACTACGTGTGGTAATAATAATTCTGTTTTCGAATAAAACTATTTTGCTTTTTCTAGATGGCTTGCTAATGCATCTCTTTCCAATAACAGAGATGAATTTTTATATGCCCCTGGAACGAGCTTGACCTCGAGGGCATCCTGGAGAAGGGCATCGGGCCCAGCTGTGGGCGGAAACGGCGGCGACGTCAACGTTCATCAGCTGAGGCGGCCACATCCGAGGAGAGCTCCACCGCGCGGTCCGTCCGACGTCCTCCCTGACTCAGGTGAGCACTATCACTGAAAATCAGTATTGTGGCTTTCATTATCAGTTGGTGTCGATGGTTGATTTGAGTGTGTCGGCTGTTATGAAGCTTATGATGTTTCTTTACTTTGATTGCAGAATGGACCCAAACCAGTCGAATGATGGATCACAAGGAGGTTTTCCTGCTGGCAACATATGTTCCTACCAGGGTGCACCCTGGAACCCATACATGTATGGCTACCAAGGTCCTCCATCATGGTTCCCCCAAGGATTCCAGCCGCCTACACCCAGTGTGTCGATGATGCATCCAAGTCCAAATGATCCACAAGATGTACAGCCGGCTGAGAATGAAGATGTCTCAGTAGATGTGGTGGAAGTGACCGGCTCTCCGACGCGCTCTGGAAAAGTAAAGAGGTCAAAGGCGGGTGGCAGGAGCAAGTTAAGCAATTTCAACCCAGATGAAGATGTGTACCTTGTGAAGTCATGGCTGGAAATTAGTTGTGACCCAATTACAAGTTTCGGTCAAAAAAAGGATCGCATGTGGGATTGGATTGTACAACGATACAACATGAAGAGGGGATCATACCCTGAAAGGAGTGTGAGGTCACTACAGAGCCGTTGCGACAATATCAAGGTTGAAGTGGGGAAGTTTTCATCCTTCTATGCTGATGTCATTAGAGAGAATCCTAGCGGGATGTCCGATGCTGATAAGGTTAGTGATTTGGTGCCCATTTTGTTTCTATGCATTTTCTATAGCCAAGTGTTACAAATACATGTGTCAATTATTTTTATTGCTGTTTCGACCCATATTTCTGAATACATGTGCCTATATTACAAGCTCGAATGTACATTTTCAGCAGCCAAGTCTATGCATTTTCAGCAGCCAAGCGTGAAAACTAAATGTGTGAATCCTTTTATGCAGACCACTCATGCAGCTGCTAATTTCGCGGGAGTCTTGAAACACAACTTTGCTTACATGCATTGTTGGGAGATCATGAAGGATGAGCCCAAATTGCAGGACCCAAAGGCCGGGAGATCAGCTGTAGGTGAAGGGTTTGGAGAGGACGCCAACCTTGGCAATGATAATTGTAGCCCAACACCATTAGCTCCGACTGCGAAGAGGCCTATGGGAAGGGATGCAGCTAAAGCGGCCAAGAAAAAAGCAAATACTTCTGTAGGGTCCACATCATCTTCGGAGTATGCTTCCACTATGAAAGAGCTATCATTGCAAAAGATCTCTATTATGCATGAAGAAGTTGTGCGAAAAAATGATCGTTTCCAGTAGCTTGCATGTATAGATGAGAAGAGGTTCGAGGAAATGCGAAGCCACAATCAGTCGTTGTTAAGTATTGAGCAGGAGAAGATTCGGATCATGCGTGAGAAGCATGAAATGGAAAGGCAAGAGAAGGAAATGGAAAGGCAGGAGAAGGAAAAGCAAGAGGATGAAAGGATTCTTGCGGTTGATCTAGATGCTTGCAAGATAACACAAGTCATCATGATATCATTAATCCGGCTACGGTCCCAACCATACGCGGGTCCACGAACCACCGCAAACCGACTTTGCAGGACACCAAATGCACGCTCGATATCCTTGCGTGCACTTTCCTGTTCATTGGCAAAATGTTGTGTCTTCTGCTCCATGGGATGACGAATACTCTTAACAAAGCCTGCTCAATTTGGGTAAATCCCATCCGCAAGGTAGTACCCCATGTTATATTTCCTTCCATTGACTACAAATGACACCGGAGTTGAACGACCTCTCACATAAACTGAGAATATAGGAGATCTATGGAGAACGTTAATGTCGTTATTACTTCCAGGCATGCCAAAGTAAGCATGCCATATCCATAGATCATGTGATGCAACTGCCTCCAAGATCATAGAGGCCTGCTTTCCTCTTCCTGTGAACTGACCCTTCCAAGATGTCGAGCAGTTCTTCCACTCCCAGCGCATGCAGTCAATGCTGCCAAGCATCTCGGAAACCCACGATTCGCACCCTCTTCAAGAAGTCTTGCTACATCAGCAGCGTTGGGTGCCCGTAGGTAATGATCGGCAAAAACTTCAATGACAGCCCGACAAAAATGTTGCAAAGCTTTTCTAGCAGTTGACTCACCAATACGCACGTACTCGTCAATAGCATCCGCCGGGATTCCGTATGCGAGAATGCGCATAGCCGCCACACACTTTTGAAGAGCCGATAGTCCTTCCTTGCCGGTGGCATCATATTTTTTTTAAGTAGTTATCTTGATTTTTAACGGCCTCTTTAATGTGCTTGAATAAATGTCGTCGCATTCGAAATCTGCAAGAATTGATACTAATGATATAAGGAACTACAGACATGGACAGATCCATTGGCGAAAAATACTTAATTTTACCTTCGACGGAACTGCTTATCATTATAAACAGGATTTGGACCAAAGTAGTCGGCTTTGATCCTCCTATGACCTGAAGGAAGATCCCTCTGTCGAATTACTTTTGGTGGAGCATCAACTCGACGACGCATGTGACTGCTCTCTGCTTCCACCATTTCGTTGTATGTCACGGACTCCTCTTCATCATCATCAACAAAGAAATGAGTGTCATCATCTTCCTCCTCCGTCATCCAATACGTACGCAACGACCCCGGGAATCCATCCATGGCGGTGGTGCTTCGCCACTCAAGGCAGCAGCTCTTGCTTGGTGCTTGGCCACTTCAAGCAGCTCGGCGTTGTGCTTGGTTGTCAAGGCAACCAATGCTTTTTATTAACACATATCCGAGACATGTCTGTGGCAAAGGACTTCACGAGACGCTTTAATCATGCAAAGGACGTCACATGACTTGACACGACGTTGACGCTAATTGAAATAGTTGAAAGCATCTGTCATCGATGATTGTTTTCCGTATGTGACTTGACACGACGTTGACGCTAATTGAAATAATTGAAAGCATCTGTCATCGATGATTGTTTTCCGTACGTGACTTGACACGACATTGATTGAGTTAACTGAAAGCATCTCCGAAACAAGTGGACAAGTCGCTTGCACAATCCTCTATTCCGTACAATATTTTTCTTAATTACATTTTGTTAATTAAATATTTCTACTAATATATATTATTTACTAAATATATTACTAATTGTTTTCAAAGGGAAGAAGTGAAAAAAGAAAAGAAGAGGGAGAGATGAAAGGATATGGTAGTTGAAGATTATTAAATAAAATATTAGGTAGTTGATATAGAGGATGGATATAGAGTATGAACGGGTGCAGCAAAACTGGATATAGAGGAGAAAATCTTGTTGACTAGGACAGAATATTCTTTTTAGAGGATGGATTTAGAGGACAACGAGTGCGGGTAGTCTAAGATAGTTGCGGGCATACAACTAAGGTCAAAGGCAGCAGGGTCGTCAGAGGCTACGCTCTGCATGGCATGAAGGTTAGCACTTCAATTAGGGTGATGCAATGGATAGAAAAACTTTATTCAGGCGAAAACTCTAGTTCGCTCCTAGTACTTGCGAGAATACAGACACACACCTCATGATACCTTTGGGTAACCCGTAACCGTGTTGCAGAAACTAACTGTCACACAGTAATATAGCTGACATACATGTCACACGCGTGATCAATAAGAGAGCGGAATGTTTCGACTTTCTACCTGTTATTGTATTTATTTTTTTCAAAACAGAGATGGAGAGGCTCATTACATCATATAAGGGCGTAACCATTTATCTTTACGAACTTTTTTTTTTTGGCAAAAATCCTTATCAGCTTTTGTGAGAAATTGGGCCCCGAATGATCTTAAGACGGCTGAAATTAGCACATACATCATTCACTAGAGCAAACACATATTGGAGCCACTGTTGAAAGGGGTCTATAGCCATGGGTATGCGAACCGCGGCTACGGCCCCGATGCTAATAAACATACCGTGGCTACAAATCGAATAATAAAACAAAAAGTGGGACCACGGAGGCCCACTTGCTGTCGCCCACCCAGCATCGCCGGATTCCGGCCCCCGTCCGCCACCACGTGGACGCGCGGGGGGGGGGGGATGGATTCTCCAAGGGCGGATCCGTCGGTCCTCGTCCGCCGCTTGGCCCTGTCAATAGGGGCGGTCAGATCTCACCCTCCTGGGCGTGCCACCCTTCGCTGCCGGCAAAAGGGGAATATTCGCCCGCCCTCGGGCGTCGCTCGCCGCCGCCAAGAGGGGGTGGCTGGATCTCGCCCTCCCCGGCGTGCCGCCCTTCGCCACCGAGAGGAGGGGGCAGATCCAGCCGCTCCCGGGCGTTGCTCGCCGCCCACTACCGCCGGTAGGAGGAAGTCCGCCGCCCGAAGGGAGGAGGAGGGAGTGCGGCCTGCCGAGAGGGAGGAGGGAGAGGAGCCACCGGTTGAGAGAGAGAGAGAGAGAGAGAGCGCTAGGGTTGCTGGTTTTATATGGGCTTTGGGTGTGGTGGGATGGGCCGTGACTACAAATAGAGGTTTATTTGTAGGGGTGGCCCACATTTGTAGCCACATGCTGTTTGTGTGGTGTCTCTATTGTATTTTCCCTCCTGTGGCTAAAGTGCGTTTTTGTTATAGTGGTCAACATCTCTTATGCTACCTTTAGTTAGAGGTATAAGTACCGTGAGGACATGTCCATCTGTTTACCATGTTCTTGCGCTGGATTTTGCAGGTCGAGATCGGATTTCATTGGAGACCCCGAGTCCTGGTGACTCGTGATTCCTGTTGTGCTTAGCTTTGGAATCCTGCCATTTTTCATGTCCTCTACACCGGTAAGACTGGCCCTTCTTTTTTTTTTTTTTTGAGTCGAAGACTGGCCCTTCTTTTTTTTTTTTTGAGTCGAAGACTGGCCCTTCTTAGTGCTGGATTAATTCGACCGTCCGGAAAAGGCTGCTGCTGACGCCTAATCCAAGGCATCCCGAGACGACTCGAGGTCTTTTCAGGTCAACGTATGTGTTTTATTTAGTGCATATCAAAATAAAATGTCACGTACTTATGATTAAATGGCCATCTATTATCCGTAAAAATCTGGGTCACAGTGACCACCTCAAGCGTAAGACATGACTACAGCATGGCATTCCTTTATCTACCAACCTCAACAACGTGAGATAAAAAATCTCTCGAGAGCATCAGTCAATACTTCTCTCTAAAAATATATAGTCTAAAAAAAGTAATAATGAGTTTCATGTGAAATTATATCATCGCAGTATAGCCAAATTTACCCCAAAAAAAAAAGTTGTCATCCCAACAAAAATGATTCTACTATTTTCTTGGCCGGCACAAGCACTCCACAAATCACCCGAGGTTTATTTGGCCTTGATCCTTTGATTTTTTGAATGAAAAGTTACTTTTGTGGTTTTTAGCAATTTAATTTTGATATTAATTTTTGTAATAAATGTGTAATTCATCAACATCCCAAAGCCATAAAAGTAGTCAACAACATACTTTTTTTCTCTTTATTCTAATGAAAGGAATTATATTAAAATATAAATGAGTAAATACCCCTTGCATCAAAAAACTTTAAGATAAATAAAAAACATGGAGAAAACATCTAATTATTTGGCTCATTTTCAACACCTCCTCTATGATCGATGCTACAAAAAAAAACAAGGACTGTATCGAAGCAATGTCATCTTTAACCACCAATAAGATAGACACCAAACTTTATTGAAATCAAAAAATCTATAAACATTGAATTAATTGTGTAGACAAATTTAATTCGAGAACCGACAAAATCTCCATTAGTAGGGTGGAAAGAAGCTAGATTACATCTCACTAACACTAACCCTTTATCTTGGGTAGATTGAACCATGATAGAATGGGGAAGGGATCATAGAATCTTGTTCCACAACGACAAACTTTTCGACTGTTCAATTTGACTGTTCAAAATCTTGTGTGTTTCAACATCTATCTTTTTAGCCAGAAAAACAACATAATTTCAGGACACACAACAAGCAGTCCATCAGTAAGCACAACGCGTGGACCGGGTGTGGTGAGTCGGTCCGACATGGATAACGTTGGTGCAGCTCGGTGGCATTAGCGGTCAATAGACGACCGGACGGAAGGGTCTCCATTGCCTTTGTGGAGATTGGAGTAGGAGCATGATACCGGCATTGAAGTCACCGTCGGTGTTTATAGTATGGTAGAACTTGCACCAAGACGCAGATGGACGGTGTCTTGAACAACCGAGATGAGTGGAGCCGAGCTTTGCTCCTCGGGACCAAGCTGACCTTGACGATAAGGCTTGGCCGCTGTAGGACGAGTGGTGTGGACGGCCCGCATGAAACCTAGCCGGTGGTTGGCCCATATGGGCCCAAAGTGGACATACCCAAAGATCGGCCTAGCCGAAGGAGGGGAGATGCGCATCCTTGCGATGGGGCTTGACTCTAGCGAGCGAGCGAGCCACGCAACAGGGTGGTGGTCGCCACCTCGGTAGGACCAGATCCTACGGGCCGGGCGAGGAGGTCTTCCACAACGGCGGCCCGAAAGTCGCCTAGAGGGGGTGGGGGTGAATAGGTGATAATCCTGAAAATCACTTAATTAAACAAATTAGACGCACAAGAAAGATTTGTCCGACTAGGGCAAATATCCGACTAGAGTAGGTGAAGATGCACTAGGCCCCTTAGTGGGTTTTGGTGATAAATGACAAATGATTAAAAGCTCTAATGTGGTTATTGAGTCATTGTGCAGGACAACAAAATGATAGTATCCAAAATGTGAGAAAGTAAACCCCTCAATTAAAAAGTTGAAGTACTCAAAGAGCAAAGATGACAAGTTTAGATTTATAACTTCTTGAGTATAGGTGTGCCAAACTATTAAGAGGGGTGAAGCAATCTTACGTGCAGGGAAGAATGTGCTCTAGGTATTCTCAAACAACTTGGAACCAAAATACCAACTCAATCTCGATCAAAAAGCCTATCTTTTCCTATCTTCTCCACACCCGACGGAAGTTCCGTCCGGGCCGACTGAAGTTCCGTCGGCTTCAGAGAGTTTGGGACGGAAGTCCCAAACATGACTGAAGTACCGTTCCTAGGGTTTTCCAGTTCAAATCTTGCTCGACGGAAGTTCCGTCCGGGCCGACGGAAGTTCCGTCGGTTCCAGAGAGTTTTGGACGGAAGTTCTAACTCGAACGGAAGTACCGTCCCGGGCTTTTCGCAGCTTGACCTAATAGGGTGACGGAAGTTCCGTCACCCACGGAAGTTCCATCAAGTCCAATCATTGACTTGAGCAACGACTCTTTTAGAGCCCACACTATATAAAGCTTTGACCTAACCCGTGAGAAAAGCTGCAGGTGCCTTGTGAACTCTCGGATCTCGCTCAAGCTTTCTCTCTCACTCCTCTCCACTCCTCTTGAGATCCAAAGCCATTGGAGTGAGCTCCCATCTTGATTCCAAGCTTGATAGCACCAACCCAACCTAGAGCACATCTTCCCTTAGCAATTAATCTCGTTCTTTACTTGTTACTCTTGGAGATTCGTTCTCCTAGATTGGCTAGGTGTTGCCCTAGAGCTCCCAAGCTTGTGGTGAGCCTTGGGAAGTTTGTGAAGGTTGAGATTCGCCTCCGCAAGGAAAGGAATCCAAGGAAGAAGAAGAAAACCAAGTTTGACTTTTGTGGTTGCTTGGGAGGATTAGGGTTGAAAGAAACCCGGCTCTTTGTGAGCTCCTCAACGGAGACGTAGGAACCTCTTTGTGAGGGGTCCGAACTTCGGTGAAAAATCTCCGCGCGTCTCTTGTTTGTTTTTGTTGTGTGTTTGCTTGTTCATCTCTCGGGTGTGTTTTAGCCCGATCAACTTGTGTATTGCGTGTCTATTAAATTCCTGCAGGTATAACACTTTCAAGGCAAAAAGGAAGGTTTCCATTCAAGTGGAATCGTGAGATTTGCTCTCCCTTTCCATTCCCTAGAGTTTTCATCTCATCACCCCGACGGAAGTTCCGTCGGTGGCGAATTTGATCCATTTGCTTTTAAGTGTTGTAATTTCAGGTTTTTATCTAGATTGCCTATTCACCCCCCCCCTCCTCTAGGCAACTTTCAATTGGTATCGGAGCAGGTCTTCTCGAGAAGAGCTTAACCGCTTGAGAAGAAAAGATGTCTGGGGAATTAGTTAGAGGGGACAAAAGTCCCAACAAGAGAGGGGACACCGATGAGGAAAGAAATCCATTTGCCAAGGATGGAACAAGTGGTGGAAAGTTGGACACAAGGTACAACTTCAACTATAATGATGTGGCAAATGTGAATAGTGGTGGTAGTGGACGACTACCGTGGTTTGATGGAAAAGATTTTAGTTTGTACAAGCATAGGATGAAGATGTACTTGCTATCAATTGGTCCGCCCGTGTGGGAAGTGGTTGAGAAAGGATATGTGATTGAGGATGAGGAGAGACACACCGTCATGGACAACATCAACATACATCGCAATGCGCAAGCCGTGTCGGCAATGCTCTCGTCTTTGAGTGCTAAAGAGTACTCCAAGGTATCCCGACTAGAGAATGCCAAAGCTATTTGGGACAAGCTCATTGCAGTTCATGAGGGAGTCGATGTGGTGAAGAAGTCAAAGATGCAAGTGCTGAAAAATCAATTCAACTTCTTTGTGATGAAGAAGGGCGAAGACCCTCAACAAATACATGATAGGCTCTTGGATATTGTGAATGAGCGAAGGTCACTTGGAGATGACGTGAGCGAACAAGAAGTGAATCTCAAGCTTCTAATGTCACTAAGAGTGTGGAACTCCACACTTTGCACCATCATTGAAGAAAAGGAAGGTTTTGATGGATTCTCCACGGATGAAGTAATTGGGAGAATCCTTGCTCACAAAAGCCGTGACGACGAGGGAAAGAGAGTGAGTGTGCTAATTGGAGATGAGAGCACAAGCAAGCAAGATGTGGCACTCAAGGCAAAAAAGAAAGAAGTTGTGGAGGTAGACCAAATTGAGATTGAAGAAGACAATGAAGAGCTTGCCTTATTTGTGAAGAAGTTTGGCAAGTTCATGATCAACAACGGGTTTACCAAGAAGAGCTTTGACAAAGCAAGGGCAAGAAAATCAACAAGAAAGTGCTATCATTGTCATGACCTGGGGCATCTCATTGCGGAGTGTCCTCAACTCAATGGAAAAGAAGAGAAGAAGGAGAAGTTCATTAAGAAAAAGAACTTCAAGAAACCATTCAAGGGTCAAGCTCATATTGGCCAACAATATGTCTCCGATGATGATGAAGATGATGATGAAGATGAAGAAGGAGGAATTGCCAATCTTGCATATGGCCTAACACCGGCCAAATCATCACTCTTCAACAACCTCACCGACGATGAGGATGACACCCCCAAATGCTTCATGGCCAAAGAAAACAAGGTACAAACTAAACCTCTTGTCAATTCCTCTAACAATGATAATGAGGAGGAGCTAGTTCCCTCCTTGCAAGATATGGTGAAAATGTTAGGGATAATGCAAGAGAAGGTTGAAGAGAGCGAAGAGATGGTGGACAAACAAGAAAACATGCTTATCAAGAAGCTTGATGAGATTAAAGAGTAGAAGGTCTTGCTTGAGGAAGAAAGAAAGAAGAACGAGGAGTTGACTCTTTGCCTTACTAAGGTAAACAAGTCAAATGCTAAGCTTGGAGACATCAACCTCTCACTCCAAACAAAGTGTGAATCTCTTAAAGAGAATCACAAGTTGTTAGAAGGAGAGATTGAAGTCCTCAAGAGTAGCACATTGACGCACAAAAGTAAGGTTGAGTCAATGCAATCTTCATCAAGAAAAGAGTGTACAAGATGTGAAGGTGTTGACATTGACAACATTGCCACCGATAAGGTGACAATCAAGGATCTCACTAACAAGGTCAAGAATCTTGAGAGAGCGGCTCAAGTTGAGCTAGCTAAGAAAATTGTTAGTGAGGAAAGAAAGTTCAATGGCAACAAAGGCATTGGATTCAAGGAGCAACCCAAGAAGAGATTTAACAACAAGACCAACATGAATCAACCAAAGCAAGTTGCTCAAACCAAGCACGTGAAGAAGGCCAAAACAACACAAGAGCTCAAAAAGAAGAGCTCACCCGTATCCTTCTATGTGTATGATCGTGCAACATATGAACTAACCCATGGTGCTCATGGGAAAGTAGTTGCAAGATTTGTTGGGCCACACTATGCAAGGTGGAATCCTTGTGTGTGGGTGCCCAAAAGTGTTGTTTCTAAAGTTAAGGGACCCAAGCAAGTTTGGGTGCCTAAATCTTGTGCTTAATTGTGTGTAGGGATACTCCTCGGGCGGTTCAATATGGGTACTCAACACCGGGTGCTCAAATCATATGACCGGGGAGAAGAAGATGTTCTCCACACTTGACAAAGACAATCTACCAAGTGGGAGTATATCTTTTGGAAATGATCAACAAGGAAAGGTAATTGGTCGTGGTGGAATTCAAATCACCCATGACCTTTCAATTAGTAATGTGTTTCTTGTGAAAGGTTTAGGGTACAACTTAATGTCCATATGACAACTTTGTGCAATGGGTTTTAATTGTCTCTTTATCGATGAAGGCGTGACCGTCTTTAGAAAAGCGGATTCCTCAATTGCATTCAAAGGGTACCTGGAGGATAAGATCTATCTTGTTGATTTCACCAACAAAGAGGGTCCCAATCTAAGTGCTTGTTTGATAGCAAAAACCACCTTGGGTTGGTTATGGCATCGCCGACTAGCTCACGTTGGGATGAGGAATCTACATAAACTTCTAAAGGGTGGCCACGTCGTTGGACTAAAGGATGTTGTCTTTGAGAAGGACAAAGTGTGCAGCGCATGTCAAGCCGGAAAGCAAGTTGAAGCCAACCATCCATCCAAGACGATGATGACGACCACAAGACCATTGGAGATGCTTCACATGGACCTCTTCGGTCCTGGTCAAATACCTAAGCATTGGCGGTAACAAGTATGGCCTAGTCATTGTTGATGATTATTCCCGTTTCACTTGGGTATTCTTCTTGAAGGATAAAAGTGAGACACAAGGTGTTCTAAAGAGCTTCTTGAGAAGAGCACAAAATGAATATGAAGTGAAGATTAAGAAGATTAGAAGTGACAACGGCACCGAGTTCAAGAATCTACAAGTCGAGGAGTACCTAGATGAAGAAGGCATCAAGCATGAGTTCTCCGCACCATACACTCCTCAACAAAATGGTGTAGCCGAGAGGAAGAACCGCACACTCATTGAGATGGCAAGAACCATGCTTGATGAATACAAGACTCCCGACACCTTTTGGGCCGAAGCCATCAACACCGCTTGCCATGCAACCAACCGGTTGTACCTTCACAAGATATTGAAAAAGACACCCTATGAGCTTCTCACCGGTAAAATTCCTAACGTGTCGTATTTCCGTGTCTTTAGGAGCAAGTGCTTTATTCTTAACAAGAAGCCAATGTCTTCTAAGTTTGCTCCAAAGACCAATGAAGGTTTCTTACTTGGATACGGATCAAATGTGTATGCATACCGAGTTTTCAACAAAGTCACCGGCATTGTTGAGATCACGCATGATGTAACATTTGATGAATCTAACGGCTCTCAAGTAGAGCAAGTTAATCCAAGTGATGTAGGTGATGAACTCCTTGTGAAGCAATAAGGAACATGGCAATTGGTGAAATAAGGCCACAAGACCCAACTCAAGTGTAAGGTGATCCATCTTCTCCAAATCAAGATGAAGATCCTCCACAAGATCCACAAAATGAACAAGATTAAGGTGGTGACCAAGATCATGGTGACGATCATGATCAAGAAAATAACCAAGATCAAGAACAAGATGGTGGAGGTGATGATCATCAAGACGAATAACAAGAAGAACAAGAAGAAGATGCACCTAGGCCCCAACAACCCCGAGTGCGCCAAAGCATACAAAAAGATCATCCCGTTGATAACATTCTTGGTGACATTCAAAAGGGAGTAACCACTAGATCCCGAGTCGCTACCTTTTGCCATCACTACTCGTTTGTTTCTTCTTTGGAGCCTCTTAAGGTAGAACAAGCGTTGCAAGACTCGGATTGGGTGGTGGCCATGCAAGAAGAGTTGAACAACTTTGAGAGAAACAAAGTGTGGTCATTGGTGGAGAGACCCAAGCAAAATGTTGTGGGAACCAAGTGGGTGTTCCGCAACAAACAAGATGAACATGGTGTAGTGGTGAGGAACAAAGCAAGACTTGTTGCAAAGGGGTACTCACAAGTTGAAGGTTTGGACTTTGGGGAAACATATGCACCGGTAGCAAGGCTTGAGTCAATTCGCATATTGCTCGCCTATGCTACACACCATGGCTTCAAGTTATATCAAATGGATGTGAAGAGTGCATTCCTCAACGGTCCAATTCAAGAAGAAGTGTACGTGCAACAACCACCGGGTTTTGAAGATCCGAAGAAACCTCACCACGTGTACAAGCTTCACAAAGCTCTCTACGGGCTCAAGCAAGCACCAAGAGCTTGGTATGAACACCTCAAGGGATACCTCATCGACAAGGGCTTCATAATGGGCAAGGCCGATCCTACCCTATTCACTAGAAAAGTTGGGAGTGATTTATTTGTATGCCAAATATATGTCGATGACATAATATTTGGTTCTACTAACCAATCTTTCTGTGATGAGTTTGCCAAGATTATGACTAGGAAATTTGAGATGTCGATGATGGGGGAGTTGAAGTTCTTTCTAGGCTTTCAAGTCAAGCAACTAGAAGATGGAACTTTCATAAGTCAAACCAAGTACACCCAAGACATCCTCAAGAAATTTGATATGAACAAGGCAAAGCCAAGCAAGACTCCAATGAAGACAAATGGTCATCTAGGATTGGACGTGAATGGGAAGGCGGTTGATCAAAAGGTATATCGCTCCATGATTGGCTCTTTGCTTTACCTTTGTGCATCTAGGCCCGATATCATGCTTAGTGTGTGCATGTGTGCAAGATTTCAAGCCGCTCCAAAAGAGAGCCACTTGGTGGCCGTTAAAAGAATCTTGAGATATTTGGTTCACACTCCAAACATAGGGTTGTGGTATCCTAAGGGCGCCAAATTCAAGCTAGTTGGCTACTCCGATGCCGACTACGCCGGATGTAAGGTAGATAGAAAAGCACCTCCGGGACTTGCCAATTCTTGGGTAGGTCCCTTGTGTCATGGTCATCCAAGAAACAAAACTCAGTTGCCCTTTCCACAGCTCGAAGCGGAGTATGTTGCAGCCGGTAGTTGTTGTGCACAACTCTTATGGATGCGACAAACTCTTAAGGACTTTGGATACTCTTTGACCAAAGTTCCTCTCCTATGTGATAATGAGAGTGCCATCATGATTGCATACAACCCCGTTGATCACAATAGGACTAAGCATATAGATATCCGGCACCACTTCTTGAGAGATCATTCAATCAAAGGGTACATTGAGATTAGCTATGTGAGAACCGATAAACAACTAGCCGATATCTTCACCAAGCCATTAGATGAGAAAAGATTCTGTGAGCTTAGGAGTGAACTTAACATACTTGATTCTTCTAATGTGGAATGAAATCTTGTGCATTTTGGTGATATTGATTGTTGTCTTTATTCTCTCAAAAACTATTTGCAAAAATAAAGCTTATCTTTTGTATTGAAAATATTTGAAGTTGATCGTGTGATCATATTGCCCATCTTGTGGATATTGTTCTCTGTGGTTGATTGCTGGCTATCCACAAGTGAAGGCAACCCCAAGTTCCAACTTAGATCTCTAAATTTCAAAACTTTTTCTCAAATTTTTTTTTTCCCAAAACGGGCTGAACCAGGACAGGACGGAACTTCCGTTCCCCGGCGGAACTTCCGTGCAAAACTCTCTGGTTTTGACGGAACTTCCGTCCGGTGACGGAACTTCCGTCATGTGCGGGTTTAAGGGGAACCCGACCCCTTCTTTTTCCTTCTTCTTCCTCATAACTCTCCACAGCTTCTCTCTCCTCCCAAACCCTAGCTCGTGAGCACCCGAGGCGATCTGCGATTTCAACCAAGGAAAAGCTCAAGTAATCCGTGGGAAAGCTTCCCCATCCCACGGCACTTCCGTTCCTCAACTTCTTCCGTGGATTCGCGCTCTCCTTCGCGTGGATTTGGTATGGATCTTGAAATCTCTTTTTTTCAAATCTTGGTCAATGCTAGTAGCTTGTTGGTCTATCTTGAGTAGAATAGCGTCTAGCATCTTAGTATACTCAAGTATTTGTCTAGCACTAGTGGGTAGAATAGATCTTGTGTTGGTTTGGTCAATTCCATGGGCGCAGTCCCGACAGGACGGAAGTTCCGTCGTCCCCGACGGAAGTTCCGTCCCGGCGTAACTTCACTCATGAAGCTGCCCACATTGACACGTTACCTATTCTATTCGACCAAGCTCTTATCAATTCCTTCTTTCTTGCCGAGTATGACTCGTACCAAGCACGCGGGCAGGAAGAGCGGCGGGCCAACCATTAGGGAACCAAACCGTGATGAGGAGATTGAGGAAGTTCCCTCGTCGGAGAGTGAGGAGGAGCTGCCGCCTCGATCACAGCTCAAGCGCAAGAGGGTGATCAAGCGCACACCGCATCCCGACAGTCGAGGCAAGGGCAAGGGAGTTGCACGTGACCGATCAGGGGCAGCCGCTGCAGGTGTTGCAACCAGTGATGTTCGTGTGAGGCCACCGGTCTACATTGGTTCCCACGACCGATGTGATATGAGGAGGCACCCCGATGTGCTGGATGCGCCGACAAGGACGGACCCCCGCAGTGTACGGGAGAAAGAGGCATCGGATCCGAGGTTTCACTTGTGGGGTCAACAATACTATTACTACACGTTCTTTATTGACATGCGTAAGAAGTCTCAAAGGCTGCACCCGGATCGGTGGATTGATTGGCAGTACATGGAGAACAAGAATGATGCTATCTTTGATCAAGTGATAGATGTGTGCAAGGCCCATGGAGTGTATGATCTCATGGCTTTCCGCTATGATTGGAATGAAGAAATTGTCTGTCGGCTCTATGCCACACTCTACATTGACACCGACCACCACAAGATAGTTTGGATGACTCAAGGACAGCGCTATGAGTGCAGACTGGCGAGTGTTTGCTTCTTATTTCAACCTGCCGTAGTCCGACAGAGATGATGATCATGAGACCATCATCAATGAGCAAACCATCCCCGAGTCCGAGCTGGCCTTTATGTATGAGGATGGCCCATGTGTCTATGGACGGACAAAGGGACTTCAGCCCTACTACTTCTACCTTAACAGGATCCTTCGCCGCACCATTGTGCCCAAGGATGGATACAATGAACAGATTGCTGCTTGGTCAAGGAATGTGTTAGTGAGGTTTGCACCCGACGCTGCTCCTTTTTGTGTCATGGGATTTATCTTTGAGGAGATTAGCAGGCGCAGCTGTGAATACTAGGATGACACTTCCCTATGCTCCTTGGATTATGGCTATGATTGAGGGAGTTACCCAGCTGACATTTGAGAAGGAATGTAAGCATCGTCCACTGCAGCTAAAGCTAAAAGGAGGAGCAAAGAAGAAGCGCAGCACCCCAGCCCCGCTTGGTACCTCTAGCAAGTGCAGCTCCACGCCGGGAAGGCTCTCCCACTTCTCGCATCTTGGGCGCCCTCAAGTCTATCTTCAATGTGTGCACCGCGAATGTCGTTGATATCCACCGGACGAGGCAGTGGTGTCAAAAAGAATGCTAGAAGGATGAAGAACTTCATGAGGTCACAGTGGTGCCGAGGTCTCCCTCCAGGATCCGAGGAAGAGGAGGATGCACCCCCTCCCGGTTATCGGTGGCAGCCCGAGGACTATGCTCCCTTCTTTGGTGGCGATGGCGGTCAAAGCTCCCATGCAGCCCATGCAGGAGATGAAGAAGAAGAGGAGGAGGACTTTGGCGGGCAGGAGGGCGACGAGTGATTTCCCATCTTACTCTCCTTCCTTTCTTCCTTTTTGGTGCCTTGATGTCAAAGGGGGAGAGAGTGAGAAAAGGGATCACTACTTTCCTATCTTTGTGTTCTTTATCTTTCTTAGTCATTGGAACTCATGGGAACTTATGTAATGAACTATGTGATTTGTGCTCTATTGTAATAGGGCTAGTTTTTTAATTCCTCGCAAACTATGTGCTTGAATGATGGATGATGGTTGCTTAATGCTTTAATGTGGTGCCTTTTAGTTCATTGATATATGTGGCTTGCGTTATGTGGTGTGAACCTATTCGCGCTTGTGCTGTTTTTCTTTTTTTTTCTCTCGTCTTCACACTTAATCTTGTCACTTGTGCACCTTGTTTTTAGGCATCCCACAAGCACAAAATATAGGGGGAGCTCTCTCACATGTTTGTGTGACCCATGCATCTCTTTAGGGGGAGCTCCGCTATATTTTGTTTGTTTTTGTTCTTTCCGTTTTTTAGTCTTTTGTTATCTCTTTTAATTATTTGTCATCAATCACCAAAAAGGGGGAGATTGAAGATGTACTAGGCCCCTTAGTGGGTTTTGGTGATAAATGACAAATGATTAAAAGCACTAATGTGGTTATTGAGTCATTGTGCAGGACAACAAAATGATAGTATCCAAAATGTGAGAAAGTAAACCCCTCAATTAAAAAGTTGAACTCAAAGAGCAAAGATGACAAGTTTAGATTTATAACTTCTTGAGTATAGGTGTGCCAAACTATTAAGTGGGGTGAAGCGATCTTACGTGCAGGGAAGAATGTGCTCTAGGTATTCTCAAATAACTTGGAACCAAAATACCAACTCAATCTCGATCAAAAAGCCTATCTTTTCCTATCTTCTCCACACCCGACGGAAGTTCCGTCCGGGCCGACTGAAGTTCCGTCGGTTCCAGAGAGTTTGGGACGGAAGTCCCAAACATGACTGAAGTACCGTTCCTAGGGTTTTCCAGTTCAAATCTTGCCCGACGGAAGTTCCGTCCGGGCCGACTGAAGTTCCGTCGGCTCCAGAGAGTTTTGGACGGAAGTTCTAACTCGAACGGAAGTACCGTCCTGGGCTTTTCGTAGTTGACCTAATAGGGTGACGGAAGTTCCGTCACCCACGGAAGTTCCGTCAAGTCCATCATTGACTTGAGCAACGGCTCTTTTAGAGCCCACACTATATAAAGCTTTGACCTAACCCGTGAGAAAAGCTGCAGGTGCCTTGTGAACTCTCGGATCTCGCTCAAGCTTTCTCTCTCACTCCTCTCCACTCCTCTTGAGATCCAAAGCCATTGGAGTGAGCTCCCATCTTGATTCCAAGCTTGATAGCACCAACCCAACCTAGAGCACATCTTTCCTTAGCAATTAATCTCGTTCTTCACTTGTTACTCTTGGAGATTCGTTCTCCTAGATTGGCTAGGTGTTGCCCTAGAGCTCCCAAGCTTGTGGTGAGCCTTGGGAAGTTTGTGAAGGTTGAGATTCGCCTCCGCAAGGAAAGGAATCCAAGGAAGAAGAAGAAAACCAAGTTTGACCTTTGTGGTTGCTTGGGAGGATTAGGGTTGAAAGAAACCCGGCTCTTTGTGAGCTCCTCAACGGAGACGTAGGAACCTCTTTGTGAGGGGTCCGAACTTCGGTGAAAAATCTCCGCGCCTCTCTTGTTTGTTTTTGTTGTGTGTTTGCTTGTTCATCTCTCGGGTGTGTTTTAGCCCGATCTACTTGTGTATTGCGTGTCTATTAAATTCCTGCAGGTATAACACTTTCAAGGCAAAAAGGAAGGTTTCCATTCAAGTGGAGTTTTCATCTCATCACCCCGACTGGAAGTTCCGTCGCTGACGGAAGTTCTGTCGCTGGCGAATTTGATCCATTTGCTTTTAAGTGTTGTAATTTCAGGTTTTTATCTAGATTGCCTATTCACCCCCCCCCCCTCTAGGCAACTTTCGGTAGGACAATGTCCGACTGTCTCATGCGGAAAGTAGATCGAGAGCTGAAATGGAAAAACCCAATGCAATTCAAGCTAGGACCAAGCAGCAAAGAACACAAGAAAGCTAACGCAACAGAGGCACTAGCTAGCAAGCCTCCTACACAACTTAATCTAGGAATTTAGAGACAACAATAAACAAGAATTAAGGCACACAACAACAAGATTAACAACAAAAGAAATGAGACAAGGAGGCACACAAATTTTTATCAAATTTCAGCTCCACCAAGTAACCTACGTCTCCGTTGAGGAGTCCATAAAGGACCGGGTTGCTCTCAACCCTAAACCTCTCCAAGTCACCACCAAGACAAAGCTTGAAATTCAATAATCAATCTCCACGAAGGGAGGGGCAATACAAATGACTCGAGTCTCAACCTCCAGACTTAGGAGCTCTCCAGGTGACACCTAACCGTCTAGGGGATGAATTCCCAAGAGTAACAAACACAACAAGCGTCGGCGATGAGGTTGAACCAAGTGCTCTTGAGTTGGAAGTGAAGTGCAATCAATCCTCCTCAATCTTCTCACAAATCAGCCAAGTTTGGGGATGTTTTTGAGTGTGTTGGAGTTGCTAAACGACCAAAGGAGGTGGTGACCTCCTTTTATATACATGGCATCAAAAAGAGTTGTTGGGCTCGATCCGAGTCCGATTTTTTCCGACTAGGTCGGATATTGTCCGACCCATCGATGTTTTTTTTGCCCCGAAGTCCGACTAATAAATCCGACAATAGTCGGATATTGTCCGTTTAATATCATAGGTAGATATTGTTCGACGTAGTCGGACATTGTCCGACTTCTAAGATTTTTGGAGGTGTGCAAGGTTCTCGCAGTCCGACCGGAACACCCGAGTGAGTCAGATTTTCTCGGCATATGCACAAAGTGCACGCCTCTAGAGTCCGACTAAAAATGTCCGATCGAGTCGGATATTGTCCAACTCCACCGGATTTTGCTTGTTTGGCATTTTCTCCGGAGTCCGACTAAAATGTCCGATTAACTCGGACATTGTCCGACTCCTTGGAAGTGGAAATTTGATTTTTAGCTTTGAGAGGGAATTTTGAGCACTTGATTTCTCGCGCTTCATTCTTGCGTGTCCCTCTTGATAGTACAGTGATTCCTATATTCAAGACATGTATAAAAAATTCAAATCTTGATCATGAGCATGGATGGTCCTTTAAAAAAAAATTGCAACTTTGATAGCTCTTGACCACTTTCTTTTTGTGCTTCTTTGTTGTCATATGAATTTTAAATATAAACTGCGACAAGCTCATTGCAAACATTAGTCCTTTTTAATTGTATTGATAACAATCACTCAAAACCATAATTAGAGGCCTAGATGCACTTTCATGGCCTTAAGTCCGGCAATGTCAAGATTCCAAAGGAGCGACGAGGTGGCCCTCGGACTCCGAGTCATCGGAGTAGGGAGGTGGTAGAACTAGGCGGTGTCGGCTTGTATATGGGAGAAGCACAGTGGCGGAGGCGGGGCATGGAGACCTTCCGTGCCGACTAATGGTGGGTGAGGAGCCGGCTTGGTGGATCCGGCGGGAGAGACGACGGATCAAGCGCTCGGAGGCCTAGATCCGTCGAGGGTCGTGTGGGTAGCTCCTAGGCCGGCAGTGGAGGTGCTGGATGGAGGAGCGAGGGGACCTACAATTTATTTGACATCACCCGAAGGTCCGACTGTTCAACGACGGGGGACAACGAGCTGTCGGTGGCAAGCACACCGATGACGAAGAAGACCGTCCGGAGGAGGGAGCAACGGCGGCGCATGGCCCGCAATCGCTAAAAGCTAGATCTGCTAAAACTAATACTAGTAGAAGGCTACTCGGAAGAGGGGGCTTCCCACTCCTAACCACCGCCTATGAGCCGAGGGGAGAGGAGAGGGGGTGCTAGGATTTGGGAGCTTGGTGTCTCGCGGTGGTTTCGATGGACAATCGACTTTCTTTTCGAAACACACGTGGAGACTCATATAACGGCATAAACACTTATCCTTATGAGCTTTTACGAGATAGGGCCGCCACCGATCTTAATACGGATGAAATAATCACATACGCCGTTGTTGTTAACATCAACATTGTCTCGTCTCTTACTGGATAAAAACATAATTAGAGGCATAACTACCGTGAGGACTATGTCCAACCGTGTACCACGCTGTTTTTTGCAGATCGCATATGAATTCATCATGTGACACCCCAAGTATCGGGAACCTATAAACTCAAAATTCTACAATTATCTTCTCGACCATGTAGAACCCCAATATAGAATTTTTGGTGGCATGCACAATGATTTGAATTTCAAATTTCAAACAAATTCATATTGGGTTGAACTACAAGTCAAAATTTCTCTATAACAAATGCACCTGGCAAAAATATATGTTGTAGAGGAAGTCAGCAGAAAAAATCTGGGAACAAGTCCCATGTCATTTGGATCAGTAGAACTCCCTAGAGAAATTCGACAAGCTTAAGTTTTACCCCTTTTGGTGATTTATCAAAATTAAACCAGGAGGTGTTTTGACCTAAACTCTTCGTGCATGTCTCTTTCAAACTGAGTACTACACATTAGTATTTTTGTTTGGAATTTTAGGACACCAGAGATATTTTATTGAAGGCCGAACTTTTGCTAGAAAACCACAGTTTGGAAAAACAGAAAATGCTTTGGAATATGCTGTGGGTCCCACTCGTCATCCCCTTCCCCAATTCCTTTCTTCCCTGCCGGCCGACCGGAGCAGAAGCTCAGCACCACCTGCCCCCAAACGTGGCCGATTTCCTCTACCTTGCCCCCACTCGAACCCCACCATTATCCGGCTCCCCTTCTCCCTTGGCCACTCTCTCAAGACACTCCCTGCTCTCTCTCCCTCTCTCACAAACAACAGCAGCAGAGAGAAAGCGAGCACCATTCCCGCCCCTTGGAGCTCCTCGTCGCGCCACCGCTACACCATGTCCCCACCCAAATCGCGTGCGGCAATGGATGCGCCATGAACCGCAGCAGCTCCTAGAGCCACGGAGCAGCAATTTCCGCACCGAGTCACGCGAACCTAAGCGTTTCCGCACCGGACGCCATTACCAGCCGCCTCCGACCTCGAGCCCAAATTGGCACAACTCGGTGAGCCTTTGCTCCTCCGGTTTCTTTCAAGACATGCGCAACACAATGGCGAACCACGTTGACCTCGTTTCCCTTTGTTTTTCCCTCTCTTAGGCCAGATTTTGACTTCTCCCCAACCACCGTCCGCCGGTCCTTTTGACCTCCACGGAGCGGGCCACGTTGGACGAGCCTTAGAGGAAGCCAACCTCATGCCGCTCTTCTCCATCCTCCGGTGAACGTCGCATCACAAGAACCCGAGATGTTCACCCTTCGGTTCGAGCTCACGTTGCCGCCGAACGTTGCCCACCCGCCATGGTCGCCGGGGAGCTAGCTCCGGTGACCACGCGCCATGTGAACCACCTCCACCGACCTCTCCTTGCCGCGCGGTGCAAGTAGGTAAGCTCCCCCTGGAAGTTCCGCCCAAGTCCGACGACTCCTCCACCGCGCACAGCCCCTTTCCGGTGAAGCTCCGGCGAGCCACACCCTAGCCCACACGGCCTGGGATCTAAAATGGCCATACCCACAACTGATCCGCCACTCTGTGCCCCTCTGTGTGTCAGCCAGCGCATTGGTTCAATTCAAAAATTCGTAATGGCATTTCTGTAAATTAGGCAGGACTTTGAATTAATTTAGAAAATTCATATCTTGAGGTTTAGGACTCCAAATTGAGTGAACCCAATTTTGTTGGATTCCATACAACAAGATCTATTTAATGGTGTTGATAAAACTCATTTTTGCTGCATAGTTTTTCCAGAATAATTATAAGTTTGTAAACCATAATAAATTAATATCTTTTTATCTAGAAATGCAAATGATGCAAACTAAAATGTTTTGAACTCCTCTGGAAATGCTCTTTACTTTGGTGCATAATATTCATAATATTTCTGCATGTATAGCATTGTATGCTTAATTCCTTGATTAGCATGTTTATTTTCTAATAATTAATTTGTAGATCAAATGAATGTTCTACCAGGGCACAAATGTCACTAATAGAAAGTAGTATCACCATGTTTTATGATGTGTTCATATATGCACCTAATGTTACCTGAACAATTAAGTTAGTAGAAAGTCTTGTTTTAATTCCCAAATTAAACCGTTTCTTCATAAAATGATAAAACTTGCTTATCATTTTCTTATTTCATGCTCATAACATCTCTCTAATGCATAAGTACATGAAATCATGCAAAAGTGCTCATGTGAATTAAAATGGCTTCAACTTGCTAAGTTAAGTAGCTAAGTCCTAATTATTTATTAATCAATCATATGTGCATGATAAAATTGCAAACTAAGTTCCGTCAACCTCCTTTTGATCTGCTCTTTCACTTAGTCTAGGTTGTTCATCATGGTTCTGCATGTTTAGTGCTGAATGAATGATCCTTTGAAAAACACGTCGAATTTATAGTATTTATTCTATCCATGCATAAATCCTAAACCTGAGCATGCATGTTACTCTCTGCATCATACATGACCATGAATTTCCACAATATCATATTTCCCTTGTATATTTCTGTAGAATTTATTTTTGACAGCAACAATGTTTTATTGTTCAAATAAAACTACTCGTGCTAAATTAGTATTCCGTTCATGCCTTTGCACCTCGTTTGTAAGTTTCTCATGTCCATGAAGTTTGCACATGCCTTCAAATGAATTCAGTAGCTTATAATCGAGGGATTAGTTAATTGCTAATAAGAAGCAACACATTAAAATAAATTTATGTTTCTTGCTTATGTCTTCAAGAACCATCTTACGTAACATATTAATTCTATTTTTGAGTGTAGCATTCATACATCGACATCATACATATTGCTTGTATGTCTTTGTATTCGCCATTGTTGACATAACGCTTCAATTTAGGTGACGATGAAAATCTATTTGGAGAGGATCATCGAAGGAACTCTCCAATCTCCAAGGCCCGATAGCTGATGACACTAACTCCATAGTCATGGTTCAACAAGGCAAGCTCCGGTGCACAACCTTTTATTTAAGTCTTGTATTTTCATCACCGTGCTTGTAGGCCTGTAATGTGCATTAGGTTTATAGGAGTTGGGATGAAAACCCTAGCATGCAGTAGGACCCTATTTATCCCGATTTGATAGCGCTACGTAGATGTTTGCTTAAATAGGACGATGATCCGTCGAGTCGTACGGAGACCACTCGTAGATAGGAAAATCACCTTTTTGGACACGATGCCAAGTATATGAGAAGAGAATGGAAATTGAGGC
>JAUNZO010002866.1:0-63542 GCA_031894775.1 Chloris gayana | reverse complement strand
CTAGTATGACCCATAAGCGCGCGCCGCTTGTTTAGTTTGCCGCGTAACTAATCAGCAATTATCTAGATGAAAAGATTTGTTCGCTTGTATACATGAATCAACCAATCTGGTATGTACAGTTGTTGTATCATCTTAGTTCTGACAATAACCACTAAAGTACAACAGTTGAGAGTAGAATAGTTTGACAATAGAGTTGTGTAACAACATGAGGAACCCTAAAGTCTTTTTCCTGATGTAAGGAGGCATTTGAATTAGTAGACCTAACCAATATTACACGTTTTTCTCACTGGTTGCACATAATGAAAACTGAGATGCAAATATTTGGAAGAAAACTAAGTCTTTTGATTCATACAGGCAAGCCCATTGATCCTGGTACATATGCACAAACCAATTTATGTAGGCAAAATGTAGCATCGAAACAAATGTTCTATTCTGAATGCTAATTAAACTAAACGTCAAGTGATCTTCTTTGGGATAGAATAGAAATAAGAGGATCTCACGACCATGCACATACATGTATTTGCTTTTTTTGAAGCACAACTTATTTTATGATCGATAGTTTCTTATATGATCACAACACTAATCCACTGGAAAATATAGTTATCACACAGGATGGGAGCTTAATTGTGTAACAAATACATCTGCATTTTTTCAAGCTGCGTGAAAACATGTTGAGAAATCTATATCATATCTATCTACAACATCCAGTTTATTATGTAAGACTTCCCAGTAACACCCAATCCTTTTCAGGGAGCTACTGAACTTCTCAAATTCTTCATTTGGGCACAAATTCCTTAAGAGTAGAATCTGATTTTATTTTTGAAAGCAACACTGCATAAAACATAACAGAACTACATGTAGTTAACAGTTAAATCAATATCTTTAAAAGAGCAACAACTAAGAGTTTTTTACATGATCACAACACTACTCGGAGGAAGTTAATTTCAAAGAAACTGCTCAGATGGAAGAACTGTTTGAAACTGCTCACCTCTGTCGGAAGTGGGGGTCATCGCTTCCTCGCCACGGGCAGCAGGTCTGGGTGCGGCATGAGCCATCAGTTGTGCACCTGCTTCTGCTAAATTGCCTGGTAAATTTGAACATATGAAAACGAAATATATCGTAATATCTAAAAGAAATTGTACTGAAATATCCATCACGACGAACTGCTGGTGCTACTGCTGTAGCAATGTTTGTCTTGGTGGTAACATGAGCTTAAACCTGATTATCAACTGTGACGACACCAAATAAACGCTGTGCCCAATCTGTGCACATAACAAATAAGTGATCGCTGCATCAGGTCTATGGTACGAATAAGTGACCATTGCATCAGAACTGAACATATCGAAAAAAATGACACCAATTTTGTTGATGAAGTAGCTCTGTTTGATCACAGCATCAGGCCCATGGTGCAATAGTGTAAATATGACAGGGAAAATAGTACCCACTAAATTAGCTGCCAAGGACTTCAGAACCCACATCAAATTATGGATGATAAAGTACTGCAACTACAAGCATTGAATGGATAATATATTAGTATTGAATGGAGAAATATTAAACAATGAGCGATATAGTGTTACAAATGAACATATTTATAAAACTAATCAAAGAAAGATTTTTAGATATCTTAATATCCAAAAGTGGCATGCCGTCATTAAGAGGAGTGAGATAAAAAGGAAAAAAAGTGCCACACCATTTATCCCTTCCATAGCAGCCTTCACTCTGTACGTACATATCAATATAAAAAACGACAGTTAAAAATACTTTCCCTGGGTACAAGGCATGTACTAACTTGATGGTATGAAAAAAGGTCTTCAATCTGCCTAGAATGAAAAACAAGGCTAGAACAATTATATGTGGTTACCAGGCCACTAATAGTGTGTTACCATGTTAACAGATCAATAGTCCTTGTAAGAGAATAGAACTAAGCTAATATGAGAATGCTAACATCGACCTGGCCTTGCGTATAGATGCTCGGTCCTTTTGCTTGTTATGTAATTTTCTTCTGTAGAAAATCAAGGTTGTGCAGCAGCACTACATACAAAGCAAATGAAATAGGTTACACCGCAATTGTTTTTGAAAAGGCAATATAAATGAAAAATATCAGTGCTGCTTTTGGTTCACCTCATCAAAACTGCAGAAAATAATATATCACTTACAGAAGCTTTTCATAAGTAGCATACAACACTCCAGCGGTCAAAATTACAAAGCAACCCGTGGGGATTACATATCAAAGGCCACCATTCAATCATTAGCTTTCCACTACTCATTTTTTATGCAAAATTTAAAATCCTCAATAAAAGCGTAAAGGACAGGGCAACATGTCACTTTCAATCAACATAAGGGGTTTCCCTTACTGTAATTCACTTAAAAAACATACAGCTCTGAATGGTTTGAATTATCCATGAAGGTAATAAATCTTTTTTTGGGTAACATAGGAAGTATCATATATAAAAGGACACATAACAAAATAAATCTGACTACCACATAAGGTGTCTCTGTGGAACTCCAGCACCACATAGGCGCGTGTTAAAACTGAGAGCATATGATTCTTTTCTCTCAAAAAATGAATTAGCAGATGCATGCGTGAATAATAACATTATAATTACAAAATGATATCATGTATTATTGTAACCTTTCGTTTTTTAGGATGCACTGATATTTAATTAGCAGTAGGTTGTAAAATTTCTAGAGATTCTATGTGTAAAGTTATCTATATGCATGAAGTCTCACACTCTGACCAAAAATAATTCCATGGCTTACAAATTCAAAATGGGTATTAAATCATCAACTAATTACATAGGAGGTTTCTGCTATGTTCACAATTAACTAAAGTGCATGAGAATATATAAAGAAGCTCACCGTACCTTAACACTTTAATTATCAATGTCGCTTGGTAGGAAGTAATGTTCGTTGTGTATTATGCCATTTAGTGCCATGGAACTGCTTTGTGCTAGAGGTTGAGGCGTTGGTCTAGAAAAGATGATAGGGAATCCGGATGTGGCCATTGCTAGGCCCCTCAAACTGCAACGGAGATCCATAATCCCATGGAAAGCATATCCTTCTTACCACTCGAAACCTTCCAGCTCTTTTCTGCTTCCTCATTACATTGCTCCATATCTAGGCAAATAAAGGAGAAAACAAAAATACATACAGTTATGCCTATGTTCTGGTCAACCAGCTCTGACTGCAGCAATATCAAATCAAGTGGGAATATCAAATTTTAGTTTATCTAACCAGAGGAAAAAATATAGGAATTATCCATCAACTTAGTAATAAAAAGGTCGGCAATTTGTTTCAATCTGGAAGGAGTTGTTGTCAGGCTCACAGCTGAGGTGAGCATCTCATAGCACTCATCAACTGAAACTGACGCATCAGCTAGTAATTCCATTAGTGATGCATCACCAACAATACTTCTCATATATGATTTCATCCTCATGAAAGACAAAAATGCCTGCAACAGCCATAATTACCGCTCTGTTGGGAACAAATTGGAGTCCGGCAATATTTAACAAATATAACCACTAAATATTATTGTGCACTCCATGTCATCACACAGTAATGGTAATGGTGACAAATGGACGACAGCTTATGCTTTCATGATCTCAAAAGTAAAAGTGCAGCAGAAAAAAATAACAGCTTTAATAGCGCAAATATTTCATATGTTTCATGACAGCAAAACATAAAAATGGTCGCATTAACTGTAGACAACAGCACTAGCTGAGAAAATCGGGCCGCATTATCTACATGATCACATGGAACCACAATCAATAGAACAAAGCACTGTGGCCAGTTAATACCATGCACCTGTTTTTGTATTTTATTACCATTTTAGTGCCTGCCAGTACCAGTCCAAATTAATTTTATATGGAAAAATTTTAAAAGTCCATTTTAGCATTGATCAAAGAAGCTTGTGGGCTAGACATAATATTCCAATCGAATCTGTAATCAGTGGTGTTCCAAAGTCCAAACACAGGTAAGAAACGTTTATATCATCTGAGGTCAGAGCAGAGGCTTGACCACACATATTTCACCGGAATAGAAAATGCAAATGTATAATAAAATAAATTGGACTTGAAAGATGAGTCAACTCGTTGTAATGTTCATATGCAGTTTTGCATAGAAGCTATCAAGGTTAGCCATTTCAAACAATAATTTCAAGGTAATTTTCATATGCAGTTTTGCAGAGGAGCTATGAAGCCATTAACTTTCTAGTGGCATGAAAAATAAATTCAGTATAAGGTTCCACTTTCAATGAAACTTGTCACCACCTGTTGCTAAATAGAGTAATCCTGCATGCCACAAAACTATCAACAATCTCTACTGTGGGAGTGTAGGTCTGAAGTTCTGAACCATGGTACTTTACAAGAACATTGACCATGAACAAAAGAAGGCCTTTCAATTCTGAGATCACTTAGATCGAGAGCAGGACAAAGGCCAATCATAATTTGTCTACTCCACTATCCAAATAACCAAAACATGAACATTAAAGTCATAAAGATTCAGCAAGGCTGCATTTTTTTATTTCAGACACAGCTGAATGATGGCAGAGAAAGGGGCCTCACCTTGGGACACCAGAAATAGCAAAATCCAAAGAAAGAGAAGAAGGGAAGAGGATCGTGTACCTGTGCTGGTTGCCGCCGTCGAAGACAGGCATAGCAGAGCGAAGCCGCCTCCCCTCCCTCCGCCACCTGACCGGAGCAGGCCGCCCCGCGATGCCGATCCGAATCGGGGTCGTCATAGATCGCCGCTGGATGAGGGTGGGAGGAACCGGAGGGGAGAGAGAGAGAGAGAGAAGAAGAAGAAGAAGAAGAGAAGGCCGGGCACGGCGGCGTACCGGGGAGAAGGTAGCGGCGCGGCAGCGAGACGACGCGGCGCTGGGAGGAGAAAGCGACTGCAGCGGAGAAGATAGAATCGATGATGATCGATTTTTTACAACTGAAAGCGCGTGCCTATAAAATTTGGGAGCCACGCAGGGTGGACACGCGGAGGCGAAGAGGCTTGAGCGCCGCTCACCAGGAAAAAATACCGAAGGAAGCACGCACCCACCGCGGATCTGGATCGGACGCGCGTAGTCAACCGAAGCGACGTGGCCCGATGGGTCACGCGGGTACTGGCACCAGAATGGTGGTTCTAATTTGGAAGAAACAACTCGTGTCTTACCGTAGACTGAATATGTGGTTTCGTCAAGTCTTTGAGGTATCTGAGAAACCTTAATAATTAGCTAGTACGAGATAGATGATGCGGAGTTGACCTGACACCATTCTAAACAGTGGGCTATGAAGCTCTCTGAACCAATTAAGTACTATACTATACGTGGTAATACTGACTGTAGTGTTTGTAAACACTACTCTGTGTCAAAAGCAGAACGCAGACAGCACCCTTCAACTGCCGACCTGTACGCTATACTTGCTTACCCAGGTACGCGACTTTGTCAAACTACAGAGCTCACAGACTTGGTCTATATTGACATAGTCAAATACACCGGCGACATGCAGAATCAAACTCAAATACATTTGCTCCAACTACACTCCTGCTGCTATGCAATGTGACACATCACCTCAAGTATATTACCAATTCCATCTTCTGATCAAGTTGAGTTTATGCTAATCATTCATCCTGTTTACACTATTCCATTATTTTTTATTTTAAAATTATTCAAAAGACATGTAAAAATATTACTTATTTGTTATGATTATTTTATTATAAAATATGTTTTAAGTATGACTTATTTATTTTTATAATCTTTCAGAAAAAAATATAAATGATCGAATGTGACATTTAGAAATTAAAATAAACACTTATAATTTAAGATAAAGAGAGTCAGCTCATCTCAATCGTCTTGAAACCTACTGTATATAAACTGGCAGGAAAGTGGTTTTAAAAAACTAAAAAATAATAAAAAAGGACTACTTTTCATTCGAATGTAGCACTTTCTCAAATGTTGACTTAGAAAATAGCAGTGCTCATGTGGATGGTTCAAGAAACATTATGTATGCTTCCAAAAACTTTATGGAAAGCACTGCAGAATGTTGTTGGAAATTGGAATATCATCCAAATAAGAGATCTCACTCGAATAGGAGGTCTGAGAGGTGAAGTTTTACAGGTCATGAATTGTGTTGTTTACAAAATTTATTTCTCTTGTTTTCACCTATATTTATACGTTTTGTGTTGCATAAAAAGAGTTGTATGTGTGTTTGAGAGAGAGACTCATTGTAATTCGTCCGGTTCTATGATGATTTTTTCTGTAAGGATTTTTGATGTAAAAAAAAATATCTTGTTTATGCATTATGCCGCCGGGAGGTGCAGGGAGCACTCACCGGGAGAAAGCACCTTGTCTCCTTGTCTACGCGATCAACTCCGGTAATAAGAATGCTGATGATGAGCACAGCAGTTCGTGGAAGCCTCGGTGGAGTCAGCTCGGCCAAGGTTTATGAAACCGAACGGACGCTCGAGAACCCGACGGGGCCGGCCGGCGGTTAACCGGATAACCGGAAAAATCGGCCGGCTAATCGGATAAAATTCATTTTTTGTTTGGGACGGTTGGCAACCGGTTAGCCGGTCGGTTATTCCGGTTAACCGACCGGTCGGACCGGTTAGCCGACCGGTTTTCAGGCACGGTGCAAATTACAATAGAATCAAGAAAAAATCAGAAAAATAGAAAAAAATGCATTAATGTCCTAAAATATTAATGATAATGTTAGACATAAATTCATATTATATCCACTTCATAGGACACAACACAACCAGCCCGATGAAAAGTCAAATATAGTTGTCTAACTCATATTGTTTACAAATTCATACAACAACAAGATTAATTATACATGATACATAGAAAAATATGACTTTCACTCATGTCTCGGCTATAGTTGTCCAAAACATAGTCTTCAACAAATAATTATACATCAAGAAAATTACCTAGCTTTTAAAAAATAATGTCAATGACTTTCTATTTTAAATTTTGGACTATGTTCTATCTAAATTACCTACGACTATGTTTTCTATTTAGCTAAAAAAAGAAAATTTAGATTCGGGAGAGGGAGGGTTAGTCGGCCGGTTATAGTGGTTAACCGGCGGTTTGACCGGTTAACCAACCGGTTATAAAGGTTCTATGGCCTTTTTACCTTTATTTGTATTCCGTGAATTTTTGCTATGTCAAACAACCTCAATTTCATATTATTCTTTTATCATAAATCTTTATTTCTTCTCTAGTTTTTTAACAATTTTTTGTACAATTTTTTTTCAAATTTTGAAAATTTTTGAATTTGAACCGGGGTTAACCGGCCAACCGGTGTAACCGGCCCGGACCGGTTAACCGGGTTAACCGGCCGGTTAACCGGGTTAACCGGCCGGTTAACCCCGGTTCTTTGAACCCTGAGCTCGGCACGTACGGCCTGGCATTGGCTGCAAGTCACGAGGTCAGCGGAGGATCTGTCTCGCCTTCCGCTCATGTGGATGAAGCTTGGAGTTGGATGGCCAGGGGGCACAGAATGCCCATGGATTTGCTTTGCATACGATAATAGTACTCCCTCCGTCCTAGAATATTTGGCATACTAAGCTTATCTATTTTTTCAGAATGTTTGACATTCTCACTTTTCGAGACATATTTCTCTCTTCCCAATACACCTCTATCTCTATCTCTATCTCTTTCCTCCTCATTTCCTACGCACCTATTTTATCCTTTTTTTCTTAATCTTCATATCCAGAGTTATAATGAACAAACATATTGGGACGGAGGAAATACATTACTATCTTTGTCTTTCGATGGTCGGGATTCGCCGTACGTGCCCATAGTATAATTAATGTACGTGCCTCAGAACTTGCTATATAACGACATTATTTAGACAAGAGAGGAGAGACTCGATCGTAGTGATCAACTCAAGCCATGCGCACTGTTATATAAGAAGCATAACAGCGTTACTGATCGACCCAGGCCATATCTTATGTTGATATACATGCCCGACAACATGTCGCTGCACTGCAGCTCTTCACTTGTGCTCGTGCTCTGGCTACTGCTTGTGTCGTCATTAGTACCCGCCACCGGTTCCAGCAGTCTACCTTCCATCCCTATCCTGGCCCGTTTGGGCAAGGACCCGGCCACGTCCCTGTACACCATCACCATCAAGCACGGCGGGCACCCGCTCGTGGTGGACCTCTCCGGACCGCTGCTCTGGTCGAGATGCCCGGCGGTGCACCGTACCGTCCACGTGCCACGGCAACGTGTGCCAAAGCTTTAACCAGAACCTCCCGGCCAACAACAACTGCGCATACAGCGGCGGCGGCTGGACCAGCAGCAGCAATAATCCTAGCTGTGTTTGTCCGGCATACCCTCACAACCCGGTCACCGGCCAATGCGCTCGCGCCGACGCCACCACATTCACCCTCTCCGCGAACGCCACGGACGGCAAGGGCCCGTTGTTCCCGGTGACCTTCATGGCGGCCGGGTCGTGCGCGCCCGACGATCTCTTCGCGTCGCTCCCCGCAGGAAGCTGGGGCGTCGCGGGGATGTCCAGGCTGCCGCAATCGCTGCCAGCTCAGGTCGCCTCGATATTCAATGTGGCCAGGGAGTTCGCCCTGTGTTTCCCCAGCAGGGGCGGAACCGGCGCCGCCATCTTCGGCGGCGGCCCGTTCCAGCTCCTAGCTTTGCCTCCGAGGAGCTCGCCGAGCGTCTTCGTCGGAACCAGATCCCCTTCCTCAAGAACCCCAAGAACAACGCCTACTACTTCCGCGTCACGGGCATCGACGTGAACAACGAGCCCGTGGCCTTCCCGCCCGGGGCGTTCGACCTCGACACCAGCAGCGGCACGGGCGGCGTCATGTTCAGCACGGTGACGCCCTACACGACACTGCGCTCAGACATCTACCGCCCGCTGCTCAAGGCGTTCGACGCGGCCACCCGTGGCATCCCACGCGCTCCAGCAATCAAGCCGTTTGAGATGTGCTACAAGGCCTCCGCGCTCAGCTCCACCCGGCTCGGCTTCGGCGTGGCCAACATTGACGTGTTCCTGCACGAGGGCGGCGTGTGGATGGTGCCTGGTGGTGGCTCGCTTGTGCAGGTGGACGACCACACCGTGTGCTTCGCCTTCCTTGAGATGTCGTCGTCCACGCCCGTGGTTCCCGGTTCACCGGCAGTCTTGTTTGGTGGGTTCCAGTTAGAGGACCACTTGATGCTCTTCGACCTGGACAAGGAAACCTTCAGCTTCGACGGCCCGCTCGCTTGGATGCAAACGGGCTGCCACAACTTCAACTTCACTTCCTAGTTCCTAGTGTTTGCATAATTACAACCCCAATACCACACATCTCTGATCTGTATCTCATGTACCCTTTTGTTCCACTACTCGTTGTTATTGTACATTTCTATTTTGTTTCAATGTGCCCCGTTAGGATCGAAAATAAAACAAATGAACGATCCCCAGAGAGATCTCCAGTCTAGTCGACCTGAAAACAAAGAGCTTTTTTTTCTTTTGAGACGATGAAAACAAAGAGCTGAATATGCTACTTTTGTAGTTTTGTTGCATTATTAGAGCTGGGTTAGCAATTGCATTCCTAGTGGGCTCAAACTAGGTTCAACGGCCGGGCCATCATCAAACAAAAATAATAGGAAGAAGTCCTAGGGTGTGTTCGTTTTCCGAGGTCTAAACTTTAGAGTTGTCACATTAAAAAGAATCTTACTATTTAGGAGTAGTAAATAAAGTTTAATTATAAAATAAATTACAGGCCCCTAGACTAATTTACGAGACGAATCTAATGAGGTTAATTAAGTCATGATTAGAAGACGGTTACTTGTAGCATCACTTTAGCAAAACATAGATTAATTAAGCTCATTGGATTCATCTCGAAAATTAGCACCAATCTGTAAAAGGGTTTTGTCATTAAATTAATCAAATATTCATAAATAATAAGATTCTCTTTGATGTGACAGATGCTAAATTTTAGAGGGCGAGGATACGGCCCTATTTACCCCTCAAACTATTAACAAAGTCTGAATTTTCTCCCTAAACTCCGAAATGGGGTATCCAACCCCCATCCAACTATCAAAACCGTTAATTTTATCCTTGTCCAGTTTTTAGAGCGGTTTTGGCTGAGGTGGTTCGTGGGACCCACATGTCAAGGTGCCACATCAATGTTGTGGGTCCCACCAACACATTGATTTTTTTTTTGCTTTTTTTCTTTGACACGTCCCTGCCTCCCTGGTGTCGCTCATCCGACGCAACAACCGTGGATTGCCCCGCCCCTGCATCCTCCGGTGAGGACCCCGGCCATTGCGACGCCCGGTTTCAAAATTCAGAGAGGAAAATCAGAGTTTTCTAATAGTTTGAGGGGGTAAATAGGACATCTTCCAAAACAATAGGGATCAGAAATAAGCACTCCAAATTCTCATTTCAGTCACGAGCGCTTCGCGTTGCTAAAATAAAATATCTAAAAGAGAAAAAAGTTTTAGATCACGACGTCGTGTTAACACTAATGCTGATCACTAGGTGAGACCATGCGAGGCGTAACTTTTATTAGTGGGCCGGCCGCATCCAGTGCTCCCACCGGATTAGGTGCTTCCGTGCTGCCACAGTCAATTTGTACTATATAACATTTACGGGAAAACGTAACACAAATATGTATGAATAGTAAATGTTATCCTCTGTCATCATGCAAAAGCATACTTACAACGAGTAATTATGCAAGGCACAATAAAAAAGAGAAATCAATGTTTGAACAGTAGCTGGTTACAGATTCAATATAATCAGTTACAACTCGTAACTATTGAATTTTCTCTTTTTTGTTGCATCCTGTAGAATTATTTGTTGCAGATGAGACTTTACATGATTGTAGATAACAATATACACTATAAATTCATATTTTTGTTTGAATTTTTTTGAAAGTTATTTTTTGCAATTTTTGTGTGTGTGAGCATGGGAGCACTAAGGTTCTTGGAGCACCTCAGATGTTCTCCGCGTCCAGGACCTCAGTCGGCGGCTGTCCTTGTTGATCGAGACGGGTGGTGTACAGAGAAATCGCCATGTCTACTCGCCAGGCCTTGACGTCTGTGGCCTGACGGCGCCTTTTTATTAAGTTCTTGCTGAGGTACAGCTAGACGGTGTTCGTGGATGGTGGGTGGGCGGCGGCGAATTTCAGATCACGGAGCACTTCAGAAGTTGGCTTTTTTCTTATCTCCTTCCAATTGGATCCGTGTGCAAATAAGATGAATTACAGCAGTAGGGTAACCGGTTAGTAGTCAATTTATGCTGAAATCACGAGGAGTTCACGACCTCCATCAACGCACCTATCACTTTCAGTATGAGTAGTCTTTGTAGCTTTTTTAATAAAGATGAGGAGCAGAACTCTAACACACAGAAAAGCACACAGTAGATGCAAGCATAATAAAGGAGATTTCGAAGAGCTAATGCCATAGGAAGTCAATTGCTCACAGAACTGCAAAAAATGTGCTTCCCTGTGAGACTAAAATTTACTAAACAATTTTCTCTGCTAAAAATATGCTTCCTCCTTGCTCTTTTTTCGAAAAATAATGCACTTCCCTGTGGCACTAAAATGTCAGGATATGCTTAATCTGAATTGTTTTTTAAGTCCATTTTCAAAATATGACAATATGTTGACATGTTAAGATATGATCACAGTCATACCAGGAATCATCGGTCCCAAGAATCTTTCCAAATTCCAAGTTGGACCCATTGCATACTTAAACACGCCAGTACATAAGTTCACTTCCGAGCAACATCTATATATTATGGTGAACATATTATATTACTTACCTTCTAACAATCAGATACCAGATTGGAATGCTTCTTTTAACTTGCACAATACTGTTTATTAGGTTCCAAAGTTGGTACAAGAAGCACAAAACAGAGGTCACTATAAAAATTGTGGAATCTTGCTTACAAATTCAGGAATCAAAGGATTCAAGACTACTCAGTTATTTCTTCACTTTTTTTTATCCTGGAGCCACATCACTCCCAATAAATTCTACACAACATAAACCTTGGTCACTGGTTAATCTGTTCAACCAATGCGGTTGGTTGACATAGTTTGAAAATTGTAATTTCTAGTATGTTCGCCGACTACATAAAAATATGAATTGTAACATAAACGTATATTACATCGTTGAAGTTTGCAGTTGGCATTGAGAGAGATTTTCAAAATTACCCGTTTCATTCCAGGGGATAGAGTAGGTAGGAGTAGGATATGAAGAGAGTTCTTGCAGAGGCATTCTTTATTTCCCTGATGTTGAGAGGTTTTCATGTCCAAAATAATGGCCATTATTTTTCCTTAACTAATAGCCATTAGTTCAAGGGTAGTTTAGTAATTACAGTAAAAAATTAATATTTTTTATCATACAAACTTGTGTTAAATACACTAAAACTTGACTATAATAATAATGATGATGATTAATCAAATTTAAGATAAATAATTTATAACAAATTCATGTAAAAATTGACTAACTTATTAGTTATGATAAATTTTTGTATTATAATCATATTATTTTGACAATATTATCCTTACTAATGGTCATTAGTTATTAACTTCTAAAATTTAATCTACACCGTTAGATCCAACTAATGGCCATTAGTTGAGGAAAAATAATGACCATTATTTTGGACCTGAAAACACTATTTATATCAGTACAACCTCATGGCTAAAAAGAAGTTCAAAGAAGTTCTTAGCAGTTGTATTGTAGCCTCCATTTGGTTTTGCCTGTTTGCAAATTTTCTCTGCCATTTTTAGCCTCCAATTTCAATGTACATTAGATCATTTTCTAAATCTTTTACTCCTCAACATCTTGTCAGTATCTTAATTGTTCTCGATCAACATTACAAATTCACACAGCTGTGCCCAGTTCTTCCTTACTGTGCTTTGAACCGCTTTCGGGTGTTGAAGCCTTGAAGGAGGTGCTGGGGACGGTGCCGTGTCGGCAGTGCTCGTTCAGATGTTTCAGATGGAGAACAACCTGGTGCAGTTCGACCTGGAGAAGGGGCAGCTCCGGTTTGCCAAGTTGCTCTTCTTTACGGCGTGCAGTAACTTCAGTCTGGCTGATACTCCTCCCAATAGCCATATGCTTATTATTACTGTAAGACAACAGTGACCCTAAGATCATCGGCTTGCCCAGATGCCAGATCAACCACCAGCACGACGAATATGTGCCTCTTGCCTGGTATGCCAACTCAAACTGATACTGGCTGCAGCTCAAACAGCGACAAGTAAACCGTTCCAGATACTACCTGCGCGGACTGGGTACATGGGCTGCCTGCTGCTTGTCTGTGGCGACGCGACGACCCGCGGGAACATCGATGCATATCCGGCACGGGAAACGGTTTTAGACTGACGCGTGTGCATGCTTCCGTTGACTCGCCGCACCTTCCTCGGCGCGCCACCGCAAGTTCCGATCGGATCGACACGGCAGCAGGCTGGCTAGATCAATTTTTTAGTCCAGTTTCGGCAACCAACGGCATTCGCCATTAACCGTGCTGCTGCTGCTGCTGCGTGGAGTGAACAGTGTGTAACTGGACATTATTTTGCAGAAATCTTGCCTTAAGATCAGCAACCGTGTTGGTGTTGCTTCAAAGTTCAGCCTCCATTATTAACGCAAACAAAGGAAATGCCAGCGATTCAAAATCAGGGACTGACACTCGCAGAGTTCCATGGTTCCGCTCCGCTATATAACGAGCAGAGAACCCAATCGCAAGGCACCAGAACCAAGCAAGCATCGTGACCTACTCATCCAAATGAAGATGATGATGCAACGACCCAATAAGCCCCTGTTCCTTGCCATCTCACTACTCGTGCTGGCGTGGCCGGCCGCGTGCTCCTACCCCGTGATCTTCCCAGTGGCCAAGGACACCGCCACCTCACTCTACACCATCCCCGTCAGAGACGGTGACAACCACGTCATCGACATCGCCGGACCGCTCCTCTGGTCCACCTGCGCCGGCGACCACTTGCCGGCGTCCATCAAATGCCAGGATAAGGAGTGCAAGCTCGCCAACACCTACCGCCCACCAGGCTGCCGCGCGGCCGGCCAGGCCTGCAAGAAGCAGTGCAAGGCGTACCCGTACAACCCGATCAGTGGCCAGTGCGCTGCCGCGAGCCTGATCCACACCAGGCTCATCGCCAACACCACCGACGGGAAGAACCCGGTGAGCCAGGCCTCCATCCGGGCCGTGGGCGCGTGCGCACCCAGCAAGCTCCTGGCCCGGCTGCCGTCGGGCACCACTGGCGTCGCGGGCCTCGCGGGCTCGGGCCTGTCTCTCCCCGCCCAGATCGCGGCATCGCAACACGTGGCAAACAAGTTCTTGCTCTGCCTCCCCAAGCGCGGCGAGGGCGTGGCCATCTTCGGTGGCGGGCCCTTCTTCCTCCCCGAGACGGCGCAGAACGACGTCACGTCCACGCTGGCGTACACGCCGCTGCACAGCAGGAAGGGCAGCCCGATGTATTACCTCTCGGTGAAGAGCATCGACGTCAACCAGGCGCCGGTGCCGCTCCCCGCGTACGCGCTGGAGACCGGCGGCGTCGTGCTCTGCACGAGGGTGCCGTACACCCTGCTCCGGCCGGACGTGTACCGCCCGTTCGTGAACGCGTTCGACAAGGCTCTCGGACGGAAAGACGCCAAGGTAGCAGCGGTGGCGCCGTTCGAGCTGTGCTACAAGTCCAGCATGCTGCCCAACACGCGGATCGGGTACGGCGTGCCGGACGTTAGGATCAAGCTCGAGGGAGGCAAGGAGTGGACGTTCTTCGGCAGCAACTCCATGGTGGACGTGAACGACAGGACGGCGTGCCTCGCGTTCGCCGAGATGAAGGGGCCAAGCCTGGCGATAAAAACGTGCCATCGGTGATCATCGGAGGGTTCCAGATGGAGAACACTGCGTTGCAGTTCGACCTGGACAAGAGGCAGCTCGGCTTCGCCAAGCTGCCCTTCTACACATCGTGCAGCAACTTCAATTTCACCAAGAGTTACTAGACTTTGTGACCACGCATCTATAGCAGATAGTGGACACACGTACTACTAGCTCCTCGATCACGGTAATGACCTGTGCCATATTTGTGAAGTACTTTATCTGAGAATTATTTGTTTCATAACCGTGTGCATTCTATGAAAATAAGTGACACTTTTGTATCTTTTGAATAGTATATGCTTCTCCTGTAGCTTAAATCTGGCGGGAGTTCTGTTCATGTGCCTAAAACAATTGCTGTGGGACCAATTCCCCCTGACTCAAAAGATGGAAATTCTTTCATTTTATTATCTCCCAACACAATATTGAAAATGAAAACTCTAGTTGCTAAAATCACTAGTTTTGTTGTTGTAATTTTATGTGTGTGTGTGTGTGTGTGTGTGTGTTATGTGACTTGGTGGTGGTGGGGTAAAGTTATTACTTCCTCCATTCCACATTATAAGCATTCAAATAATTCCAAGGTAAAAATAGTCAAGCTGAGAAAAGTCTTATATACCCCTCATTTTACACCGCCTCATCAATTCCTCACACACCCACCAACCCACCAGATTTTGTCTTGTTCCTAGAAATGTTTACAATAGAAAAAAATTGAATGCTTCAAATGCTTAAATTGTGGAATGGAGGAAGTACATCCACTGTGTGTACTTCAAGATGACGTTAACGTACTAATCTTGATGTACATCCAATGGTTGCATGGAACATAGCACATGAGCAGGCTTGATAGATAGGCTGAGATAGTGAAGTAATGGTGAGTACCAATGAATTTTGAAGAGGAAGGTAAGGTGGTAGGTCCTTGCTAGTTTAGATGCAGGGAACATAGAAGTTGAAGCCAACAAAAAAATCAAAGAAGAAGTGTAGGGGAGCCGTCTTATTTATTTTGATCATGCGAGTAAACATAAACTAGGATAATGGTAAAACTAAGGTTACGGATCGTCTAATATAATGAAAAAAAAACAACAAAGGAAAATCTAATACTTCATTCGCTTCTAAATATATGTCATTTACAAAGTTGTTATGGTCAATTCAATTTGACTATCAACATTTAGTTAAGGTAAATATTTTAATAAGCATGAGGGCATATGCCCACATGGTGATGTGTATATTACGAGAATCCTTTGATCGTGATCTCATTAGTGTGTTTACAATTGGTTTGACATGTTTAATAGCACAATAATAGATTTGATATTTACTTTTAATCATGAGTAATACTAGTTATACTAAGATTGACCATTACATATGCCTTTATGCTAAAAGATCTGTACTCATTAATTAACAGTACACATTGGGTGCATAAAAATTGGTATGGATAGATTCAATATTCAAACTTGTTCATCTTGCATACTCCTATTTTGTTTTAATATATGAAGCAACTTGCTTGGTATACATAAAGTAGTGAAAGTGTCATATTAAAATCTGCACCAGTATCTTAAATGAAAAATCAGAAGGAGCATTAAATAGTAAGCTCATTTTGTATTTCTTTACATCTAGTATCTCGGAAAGAAAGGCACTCAAAGTCGAGGTATAAGATACCCATGCATCCCACCAGTCGCGTTAAGCTAGAGTTTCATGCATGGTATATATTGTAGTTATCTTGAGTTTTTTTTTCCCTTTACAACCATATTCAACATCACATCTTAGAATGAACATGAGACATCAGGTAATAGCAAGCTACTGAAATTTGATGCAGCTCAAACGCGCACCAAACTAGAGGTCGATCCACACCACATAGTAAAGTTTATACAAATTATTGATCAAAATCAAGAGTTGAATGAACAGATGGATGGTGTGCGGTGAGCGCTGAAGAATGAGGAGCGTCTCCCTCGCGCCTCGCGGGCGAGCGTCCTCGGCGCCCCTCCATCCCACGCCGGAGCCTCGGATGCTACCCCGCGCGCCCCAACCACGACCACCGGGCCGACGAGCACCCCAACCTCCACGGCTCCTGCCGGCCCTGCCGGACGCGGCGCGTGAAGGCGTCCTCCAAGGGAGCGCCGCCGGAGCGACTTCGACGGCCGCGACCTTCGCCGGCGGCGCCCTCCGAGCAACCGCTCTGCTTCACCCCGCTCGGTGGCGTGCAGCAACCGGGCGCCGACTCTGCCACCACTCACGCTCCACGGAGCTCCGGCAGCGGCGGCTGGAATCGCGCGGGCGGACCTTCCCCGAGTGACCTTTTCCGCGACTCGTCCTTCGTCTTTTTCATCTGCTGTGTTGTTCGTATGCCCCCTCTAGTTCCTCCTAGCTCGCGCTGCTCCGTCCGGTTCGCAGTCCGCTCCCCGCGCAAACCCTCTCTCGCTCTTCGTACAGACCGCCCTGCGGTTCCGGTTGAACTCCGGCGACGACCAATTCCGGGTTTCTCGGCTCGCACCTTGCGTCTTCGAACCACTGTCGCCTCCCGGTCGATAGCGAACCTCATCGTCCTCCATGGGCCGCTATCCTGCGGGCTGGTCGCGCTCTCCCCCTTCTCGACGCCGGAGAAGGCCTTCGCCGCCGTTGAATGCACCGCGGCTTCTACAACCCCCGAGATCCCGCGCGAAACCCCCGGTTTGAATTCCGAATCTCGGGCCCACGACGCCTCGGCCCGGGATTCACGGCCTGCGCTTTCCGGCCTACCACCCCCGTGTCACCCATAGGCTGCGTCACCCCTACCCCTCTCGACGCGACTCAGCGTTTTTACTCCGCCAACGGCTCGGCGCGCGCCGCGCGGCTGTTCCCCAACCCCCTCCCTGCATGCTTCTTAACTCCCACGCTCCGGGCACAACGGGGTCTATGCACCGGGGCCATGCGCCCCCAAACCACGCCCGTCGTGTACCCGCTCGGCGTACAAGGAACCGGACCACGAAGCTCCGCTAAGGCCTTCGGCTAAAGCTACACGGTGTATGCCCGAGCTGCTGCCACCGGACATGACCGCCGCGCCGCTCGGCGATGGGTCACCTCCGCGGACGGCGCGCCATGCCGGCCTACGGGGACGTTCTTCTCTCGCCGATTCCCAAGGCAGCTCCCTCCCTCTCTCCTGCCCCCAAGCCGGCTCGCCCTTATCTACTCCTCGACCTCGCACGGCTCCACCCACACAACGCCTCGGCCGCTGCTTCCGCTGCCTTGCTCTTGACCACCGAGGTTGCGGATTGCCGAGAGCTCGTACGCTGCCTCAACCGCCTCCAAAACTGCCATCGCGGTCGTGATCGCAAACGGCCTCCACGCTCGTGCACTGCGTTACCCCCGCCAAGCGAGTGATGGCCTCCCCACCCCCGACGCTGGGCGCTACCGGCGCGCCGCCGCGCGCCGGGCGACGCCATGCGCGGCCCTTCGCCACGGCGCACACCTCCCCCTCCCCAACGCCGGCTGAACCGCTGGGCCTCCGAGGCTGCGAGGCTACGCTCGACCGCGAGACGGCTCTTACGGATGATGCCCTCCCGCGCGCCCAAGCGGCGAGCTCGGGCATGGCCGCTCTGCGACGCACCCGTGACAGGGTGCCAACTCCGTTCCGCGCCCCGCACGCCCGCCCGCTACGGCTGAGTGCGCAAGGGACTCGGCCACCATCTTCCTCCCACGAGGCAACGAGGAGTGGGCCCGGCGCTTTGCCTTTGCCTACGTCGTGCCGGCCTCGTTCGCCCCGGAGTGGTGGTGGGCCGTGCCCTAGAGGACGCCGCGGGCAACCCGCCGCACACGCTTCGGCCTTCCTCCCGCGGCGCGTTCCTCGTCGAGTTCCCCAATGCCCTCACTCGCGAGCGTGTTGTGAGCCTGTCCCCGCTTCACGTGGGTTCGCGCACGGTCGTCCTTGAGCGCCATGAGGAGGCCGACAACCGCTTCCACGCCGCCGACAACCTCTACGCGGACATCGTCGCCATCGACTTCCCGCTTGAGCACCGGTTTGAGTCGCACATCATGGACGCCTTCCGCTCCATTGGGCAGCCGGTCTGCGTCGACCAACGCAACCTGCAGCTCGACGACTTCTCCAAGGTCCGCGTCGTCCTCAAGCTAGACCGGCAATGTGAGGTCCCTCCTACTCTCTTCGTGCGCAACGGGGATGGTGGCGTGGGCGCCGCCGTCAAGCTGTTCGTCGTCCGCTATCGGTTCCAGGCGGACGGCACTCCCGAACCAAGGGACTACGACTTCGTAGCCACCCCTCTCCGCGGCTTCGCCTACGACAACGTCTACACCGGGCCGAAGCGGCCCAACGGCCGTGGCGAGAGAGGCGCGGCCCCTACGGGGGCACGTTCGGCTACCACCCGCGCCATGCGGGCTTGGCTCTTCTTCGCGCTCGGATCGGCCGGGCGCATGTGCGAGGCCGCTCCCGGCTCCTGGAGAAGCTGCGCCGCGCCGTGCGCACCGCAGCACCTGTGCTGCCGCCACCACCTCCTCCTCCGGTCCTCTCCTTGCCCTGGTACGGGTGTGGAGCCCCGGCGCGCTCCCGGACGATGCCCGGTGGATGTCGCAAAGACCTTTGCGGCCCCTACCATGGATGCGCCGACCAACTTCCCCAACTCCGGCGACTGCGAAGTCGCCCTCGACAACGACGCCGACCCCGACCATGAGGTCACTCGCCGAAGGGGCGCGCGCGTCGCAAACGGCAGGTCGACGGTGCGTTCAAGGCGAGGCGTAGCGAACGCATCGCGGCCGCGGAACCCTCGAAGTATGTCCCGGCGGTCGAGAAAGCCTCCAAAGTGAAGGCTGCCAAGTTTGACATGACCGGTGTTTCCCGCGCCCTCGTGTCCGCCCTCGAGGACTGCGGCGCTCTCGCTCGCCCGCCACCTTCGGCAATTTCTGCGTCCAAGCTCAAGCGCCTTGGCCGCACCTGCATCCCGCGTCGCCGCCTCGCCGAGCTCGACGCCGTGGTGGTGCCCCGTGGCTAAATGAGTTCCTCGGCTTCCCGGCGGCGCGCTCGCCTAGGGCCAACGAGGCGCGCCCTCTCCCGGGGATCGCACACCCCGCCGGGTAGCTCGGCCGGCGACTAACGCCCGGCCTCGTACGTGTCTTCGTCGTGTTTGTGCGGCCAGCCTGCGTGCGGCCTGCGTTTAGTTCGCTTAGCTCGTGTCTCGTTCCGTGGCACGTGCGCCGCCACCCGTTGTGTCCGTGTAACTCTCACTTTGCGTAGCTGGGCCTCCCGGTTCTGCGCTATCGTAATGCATGTGCGGGCTCGTCCGTGTTACACACCGCCTCCTTCCCGCGGTGATCGCCTTTGCTATGGATAGAACGAAAACCCTCCGCCTTAGCTCCTGGAACGTGAGAGGTCTCAATGACACGACCAAATGCGCCGACGTCCTTGCCGAGCTACTCCCTCAACGCCTCTCCTTCCCGGCGATTCAAGAAACTAAACTCGCCGCACTCGAACGCGCTAAACTGCGCACCTTCCTCCCCTCTCACCTCGCCGCCTACGACGCCGCCCCCGCCACGGGCACCTCGGGTGGCATTCTCTCGGCTTGGGACCCTTCCCTTTTCGCTCTAACCTCCTCGACAAAGCGCCCTTTCTCGCTTACAACCGATCTCTCGTTCCTCCTCCGACGGCGCGCATCTGCGCGTCACTAACGTCTATGCTCCTACGCGCCACGTGGACAAAGCGACCTTTCTTGCCGAGCTCGCATCCCTCCCTCCTGCTCCTCACACCCCATGGCTCATTCCGGGTGACTTCAACTTAACGCGATCCCCGGAGGACAAGAACAATGACAACTTCTCTCTTGCTGAAGCCACGATGTTTAACGACACCATCAATGAGCTAGCCCTCATGGAGATCCCCCGGGCGATCGTGCCTACACCTGGTCCAATAAACGGGACCGGCCAACTCTGGTGCGTCTAGACCGTGCTTTTGTCAACACGAGCATGGAGTGCCATCTTTCCTAGTACAATGCTTTCCTCCATCACCAGCACTGTCTCCGACCATACGCCCCTCCTCCTCTCTCGTGTCCACCTCGGTGCCCTGCGGGCATTATTTTCGTTTCGATAGATCCTGGGCCGTCCATGCGGAGCTGCGTGACCCGATCCGCGACGCGTGGGGTAGCCACACCGCCTCGAACCCCGCCCGGCGTGTAACTTTCAAACTAAAGCTCGCCGCCGTGCTTGCAAGCGATGGAAGCGAACGATAGGCCCCATTAGTCGGCGAGAATGCGACACCAAAGCTATCATCCGGTCTCTCGATCTGCTCGAGGAGGCCGAGGCACCTCACGAACCTCGAATCCCTTCTCCGCTCCCTGGCGGTAGAGACCCTCCGGGACCTCACCCGTGAGAAGCTCTACTACCGGCAAACCCGATCCAAAATCCGTTTTGCGGTGGAGGGCGACGAGAATACTAAATTCTTCCACGCTCATGCCTCCCACCGCCTTCGGAAAAACACAATCCGGTTGCTTGAGGAAAACGGCGTTGAGCTTCGCGCCCATCGGGGCAAAGCCGACTTACTCCACTCCTTCTACACCTCTCTTCTAGGCCGTGCCACCCCGATTACTCGGGCATTCGACCTCTCCACCCTCTACCCTGCCCATGTACCGACCTCGGGAGCCTTTCCTCGCCTTTCACGTGCGACGAAATCCGTGCGGCCTTCGGGCCATGAACATAAACTCAAGCCCCGGGCCGGATGGCTTCGGACCAGCCTTCTACCGGCTTTTCCGGCACTCCGTTCGCTCCGACATAGGCGACCTTTTCTCCGCTTTCCACGACGGGACCCTCGCTCTCGACGACCTAAACCGAGCGCATCTTGTGCTTCTCCCCAAAAAGGACGTCGCCCGCACCCCGGACGGCTTCCGCCCCATCTCTCTTCGAGGCTGCATCATCAAGTCTATCTCTAAGGTGCTTACTACTCGCTTGCAGCACCTGTATTCACGACTTGGTTGGGGGTGACCAATCTGGTTTCATTAGGAACCGCTGCATCTCCGACAACTTTGTCTATGCGGCTGAACTCCTTAGTTGCTGCCATAAACGCCGTGCTCGCACCATTGTTCTCAAGCTAGACTTTCGCAAGGCGTTTGACTCTGTCAGTGGCTCGGCCTCGACCGCATCCCGGCAGCCGGAGGTTTTGACCAGCTATGGCGCTCCTGGATTTCCTCCCTCCTCTCGACGGGGAAAACTGCGATCCTCCTCAACGGGGTCCCGGGCCGCTGGATCAACTGCCGTCAAGGGTTGCGCCGGGGTGACCCGCTCTCCCCCTACCTCTTTATCATCGTGGCGGACGTGTTACGCGCCCTCATCCACGAGGCGTACAACCAGGGGAGGATCTCCCACCCCCTTGTTGACGACTCCCCCTGCGGTGCTGCAATATGCCGACGATACTCCGATCCTCCTCCGCGGTGACCCTGCGAACGCAAGCTGCGCTTAAACAGGTGCTACAAGATTTCGCCTCCGCTACCGGCCTAGCGATCAACTACCACAAGTCGACCTTCGTTCCGATGAATCTAGCGCCTACCGAAGCTGCCGCAATGGCCGCAATCTCGGGCTGCTCTATCTCCCACTTTCCGCAACCCTACCTAGGACTCCCTCTTTCGCCCACCAAACCGCACAATGCTGACTACCCGCCCCTCATTGCCAAGTGCGACAAATACCTTGCCGGCTGGAAAGGCTCCCTCCTGTCCAAGGGTGGGCGTCTCATCCTCGTCAATGCGGTCCTCTCCGGCGCCCCGTCTATCACATGTGCTCCCTGCCCCTCCCTAAGGGGGTCGTCGCTGCTATCGACCGCCGCCGTCGAGCCTTCCTCCGGACCGGCGAAGACGGTTGCTCGAGCTCCAAGTGCCTAATTGCTTGGGAGAAGGCATGCCTCCCTCGCGACGAAGGCGGCCTCGGCATCAAAGACCTCGCCTTGCAAAATAAATGCCTACTCCTGAAAATAATTCACAAGTTCTTCTCAACGGACACGCTGCCGTGGCAGATCCCGGCTACGCTCACACGGGCACGCCCGCCATCGCTTCGCCGGGGACTCCTTCCTGCATCTCCTTCTCTCCGATCTCCACCAATCCTACCGAGCTATTAGCCGTGTGCGTGTCCGCAATGGAACCTCCACCTCTTACTGGTTCGATGACCGGCTACCTGTGGGCCCCCTTTGCCCGCACCTTCCGGCCCTTTTCTCCCACGCGTTAGATCCCCACGCGAGCGTTGCCACGATGAGGACTGCGGCTGAGCCCCTCTACGCACCGGACTCACCCGCGCTGCCACGGAGGAACTAGGGGTTCTACGCACACTTACCGCCGGCTTTGAACTTGATGAAGGGCCGGATGAGCGGACATATGTCCGGGATGGTTCCTCTTGCTTTTCCTCTCGCTGCAGCTTACGGGTCCCCGAACTCCACCGGCATCCACGACCCCAACGGCGCCGTGATCCGGGCCACAAAGGTCCCCTTGAAGCTACGCTTCTTCGCCCAGCTCTTATGCCATGACCGCTTGCCGACGAGGACCAATCTCCTCCACAAAGCGATCCTGGATAGGGCTGACTCGTACTGCCCGCGATGCCATGACACCCCGGAGACGGCCGGCCACCTCTTCTTCAGCTGCAGGTCAGCAGCACAGCTCTTCGACAGGATCGGCGTCGCCACCACGGGAGCCTGCACACACTCTCCATGGAGCCTCGGCTGCCCATCGTCGGACTTCGCCTGTGTTTGGCCGGACATTGTGCTCATGATCCTTTGGCGGCTATGGAAATGCCGCAATGACCTGGTCTTCTCCCGCACCGACACGGACGTGGGGTCGAACATCAGGCTACTCATCCACGACCTCGACCTCCGGGGCTATAGATACAGGAAACATGTACATATCGCCGCCATGCGAGCTTGGCGGTCCTATCTCTCCTCTAACCTTATGTAACTCTCTATCTCCCCCTCCCCCCAAATAAAGGGGCTTGGATGGACTCGGCTTCCACCCTCTTGTAAGTTTCAAGTCGAGATTTCGATGCAATATAAGGTGGGTAAAACCCCCGTTTCGCTCGAAAAAAAGATGGATGGTGTGCAGAGGAAGCCTCTTCCCGGCGTGGCAAGACTCGAGAAACAGGTGCATTCAAATGTCTGCTCCATCACAGCCCAGTGGTTTTCGACTGACGCGTGTGCATGCTCCCGTTGACTCGTGGGCACCTTCCTCGTTACGCCACACAGAGATGCGATGCGATCGACATGGTACCAGGGGCCTGGATCAATTTTCTAATACAGTTTCTGCAACGGACGGCGATCGCCATTATTAACTTTCGAGTGGCGATTTCGATCGGCGATCTTTTGCAGATGAGAGTGATACGGTAATCTCCAGAACACGGAGATCAGAAACGTCTCCAATGCGCACTATATAAGGAGCAGAGACACATTGAACGGCAATCACAAGCAAAAGCACTAGCTTAAGTCCTCTCCCCATCCACCATTTACCGAGATTGAGTCAGGATGACGACACGGCCCAAAACCCTCCTCTTAGCGATCTCATCACTGGCAGTGCTCGTGTTATCAGCGTGGCCAGTTTCATGCGCGGCGCCGCCACCGCCACGGCAACCTCGCGGGCAGCCCGTGCTGAAGCCGGTGACCAAGGACCCAGCCACGCTCCTCTACACCTTCCCTATCAGGGACGGCGCCGACCTCGTCATCGACACCGCCGGCCCGCTGCTCTGGTCCACCTGCGCCGACGACCACCTCCCGGCGTCGTTCAAGTGCAAGGACGCGACGTGCAAGCTCGCCAACGCCTACCACGCGCCGACCTGCCGCAAGGTCATCCGCCGCTGCAAGAAGCAGTGCCTGGCCTACCCGTACAACCCGGTCACCGGGCGGTGCGCGGCGGCGTGGCTGGCCCACACGAGGATCGTGGTCAACACCACCGACGGCCGGAACCCGGTGAGCCAGGCCTCCATCCGGGCCGTGAAGGCGTGCGCGCCGAGGAAGCTGCTCGCGTCGCTGCCGGCCCACGCCGACGGCGTCGCGGGCCTCGCGGGCTCCGGCCTCGCCCTCCCGGCCCAGATCGCGGCGTCCCACAACGTCGCCAACAAGTTCATGCTCTGCCTGCCCAGGCGCGGCGGCGACGGCGTGGCCATCTTCGGCGGAGGACCCTTCTTCCTCCCGCAGACGCCGCAGGCTGACGTCGCGTCCACGCTGGCGTTCACGCCTCTTTACAGCGGGAAAGACAACCCGATGCACTACATCTCCGTGAAGGGCATCGCCATGGACCACGCGCAGGTCCAGCTCCCCAGATACGCCCTTGCCAACGGTGGCAACGCCGTGATCTGCACGAGGGTGCCGTACACCTTGCTTCGCCCCGACGTGTTCCGCCCGGTGGTGGACGCGTTCGCCAAGGCGCTAGCACGGAACGACGCCAAAGTCCCGGGCGTGTCAGGCTTCGAGCTCTGCTACAGGTCCGACATGCTCGGGAACACGCGGCTCGGCTACGCCGTGCCGAGCGTCGTGCTCATGCTCGACGGCGGAAGGAACTGGACGATGGACGGCACCAACTCGATGGTGGACGTCAAGGACAAGACTGCGTGCCTCGCGCTGGTGGAGATGAAGGGGGTCAAGGCCGGGGACGCCAACGCGCCGGCGGTGCTCATCGGAGGGTTCCAGATGGAGAACAACTTGGTGCAGTTCGACCTGGAGAAGAAGCAGCTCGGCTTTGCCAAGCTGCACTTCTTTACATCGTGCAGTAACTTCAATTTCACCCGGAACCAGTACTACTCCCCACGTTCATTATTAGACGTTCTACCATGGTCCATCAAAACCAAGGATTGAGATTCTCTGCATTAGCTCTCTGTTTTGTACTAGTAGTCAATGCAGAGAGACAGGTTTTGAGCATTAGCTCGCTTCTGGCTGTTGATCCGGCAACGAATGCTTCAGTGAAAAGAGAAAATAAATGGGACCCATAACAGATTTATTTCTCCGTCCTTCCTCGTTCCGAAACACGAAACTAGTGCCAGCCATGGCGGCCATCCATAGAAAACAAGGTTTAGCGATGAGCAAGTCGACCACGTTCCATGGTGCACGTCTTCTGGGCTTAAAGCCAAAAGTTCACGATTGGGAACTTGCGTGCTGTAATTTCCATCTGGCCACATGGTGGCATCATCCACCGTAACATAAAAGTTATATATAAATTATGACAAAAAATATTTTTTATAAGCCACGACGAAAAGATAGGTGTATAAATTATGATGAAAAAATTAAGTATATAAATAACCTGGTAACTTATGTATAGTATAGTTTATGAAAAAAAACTTTCGTAAAATAGACATATAAGGAATGAAAAGGTTTCCTGAAATGAAGTGATGGTAAATTTACCTGCGAATTAGCAAGCCCCGCTGAAAGCACAACAAGTAAGCAGCAGCGAAGAACCCGCAAATAGCATTGCACTTATGGGCCTTCAAAGGTATGACGTGACATTTTGGAGTTCATATCAGGGCTGCTTTGTTTGCGTCCCAACAAGTTCAATAATCTGAACGACCCGAGGTCTGAAACAGATAAATTAACAATAGTCTCTAATGGAAACAAACCGGCCCTAAAAGTTTAGAAGATACGCAAGAACTTCTATATGTATCGGAAGACTCGTGACTGCTGTGATCTAAAGTGTTACGCAATCGTTCATCTAAAAAAGTCACGCAATCAAGTTTTCATTTCAGTGTTATAAGAGGATAGAGACGATTTGATCTCTAAACTGTGCAAGATCCGATTTGTACGCTGATCACGTTGAGTAGTTGACTGCACAGGACGTTGAAGGAATATGCCTCCTTGGGCGCAGTTGTTTTACTGCTCGGAACAGCTTTGGTCATCCATGGCAGGCAGGAACTGAAACTTCGACCACCGACAATGGGTGGCATGATTGTTCTCAAAGCCAGGCGGCCCAGGCCACAGTTCCATGATCCTTTTCAAAATCGCTGGTGGTAGTCAACAATCCATTATTGGACTCTTAGACACATGGCAATGTGGCGTCTAAGAGCGGGAAATAAATTCACGTGTAAACAATTCCATGATCCTTATCAAAATCGGTAGCGGTCAACAATTTCAGCAACAAGGGAAAACAATTCCAGAAGTGGCGCACGCAGATCCGATCTGCATCTGCGGCCGTGCACGGCAATTTAAGAGCACGCACAAGGCACGCCAACCGAACACACTGAGCTGCTCAGACAGAGTCAGAGAGCAACCAGAGAAGATGGCGCCGCCCAAGGCCGCGCTGCTGCTCGCCTTGTCGTTCTGCCTCTCGGCGGCCCTGCAATCCCCATGCGCTCTAGCAGCTGATGGCGGCAAGCCCCTGGTCACGGCCGTCACCAAGGACCCGGCCACCTTGCTCTACACCTCCCCACTCAAAGACAGGCACCCTCTGGTCCTCGACCTCGCCGGCCCGCTCATCTGGACCACCTGCGACGCCGGTCACTTGACGTTCGAGTGCCACCACCACGAGTGCGCGCACGCGCACCGGTACCACCCGCCGAGCTGCCCGCATTCCGGGTACGGCAAGGCGGACGACGAGGACCGGTTCAGGTGCAAGTGCACTGCCCACCCGCACAACCCCTTCTCCGGCAAGACCGAGACCGACGACCTGACGCGTACCACGCTCTCCGCCAACGCCACCGATGGTAAGAACCCTCTCTACCCGGTTTCCTTCCCTGCAGTCACTTCCTGCGCGCCGAAATCCCTGCTCGCGAAGCTCCCCGCCGGCGCGGTCGGCGTCGCGGGTTTGGCAAACTCGAGGCTGTCTCTGCCCGCGCAAGTCTCCCGCACGCAGAAGGTGCCCAAGAAGTTCCTGCTCTGCCTCCCGAGAAGCGGCACCGGCATCGGGGACGGAAACGGCGTGGCGATCTTCGGCGGAGGCCCGTTCGTCCCGTTGAAGTCCTTCTCTCCACCGGAAATTGGGAACGATCTTACGCTGGACCTGACGTACACCAAGCTTGCCACCAAGAAACAGAGCCCGGCCTACTACCTCCCGGTGAAGGCCATCGCCGTGGGCAAAGCGAAGCTTCCGCTCCCCGGCGACGCGCTGTCCACGGGCGGCGTCGTGTTCAGCACGAGGGCGCCCTACACCGCGCTCCGGCCCGACGTGTACCGCCCCTTCGTGAACGCGCTCGACGCGGCGTCGGGATGGAAAGACTTCAAGGTCCCGGCGGTGGCGCCGTTCGAGCTCTGCTACAACTCGAGCTTCCTACCCAACACCCGGATCGGCCACCTCGCCCCGGACATTGACCTCGTGCTCGGCGACGGCAAGAACTACACCATCAGTAGCCTCGACTCCATGATCGACCTGGACAACTTCAGCGTAGCGTGCTTCGCGTTCGTCGAGATGAAGGCGCCCAAGACCGGGGCGCCGGCCGTGGAGTTCGGAGGGTTCCAGATGGAGAACAACGTGCTCCAGTTCGACCTCGACAAGATGCAGCTCGGCTTCGCCAGGGTGCCCATTTTCATGGCCTGCACTAACTTCAATTTCACCATGGCGGGCCACTAGGCTCTCTGCTTTTGACGGTATTCCGGCCGGTGTAAACCTGTAGCTGTACAGGTTTTGATCTACTACTTGATCAGACTAGTAGTCGTGACAATTACCTGCTGTATCCATCATATGTTTAAAAAATGAACTTTGGTCTGACACTCATGTGCGTCATTGTAATGTGTGCTCTTTTGCAATAGACACTCTTTTGGTCAACTCGAGTAAACTATATATTTACCTCAAACAAATACTCAGCGAGAACAATTAAAGCAGTTTTCCTTCTGCTTAAAGATTAAAATAGATCCACGGGGAAGTTTTTTTCTGCTTATAATCTTAGAGTAAAATTACTTAGGAACCCTGCCAAAGCAAGCTTAATCCGCCGGAGGCTTGTAGCAGCTACCGGTATTGCCGAGCTCCTCGTCCGTCATGTCACCGAAGAGGTTGAGGCCCAACTTGTAGGGCGCGTCACCATTCTTGTTGAAGTCGTGGATGTAGCGCGCGTTGGCAGCGAACACTTGGAACCGCCGGGCTTTCTCGCCGGCGTCGCGAGACACCGAGTAGTAGGCGCACCACCTCTCGTACAGAGCCCGGAGAGACTCCTCAGATGCAAGGTCAAGCTCACCGAACTCGATGCCGCTCACCGCCGCAGGCGCACTAGTGGCCACTAGCGTGATGACCACAACTAGCAGCGTCGCGACCTTCACCATCCCTGTTGCAGTTCTGTTTAATTAATGGAAATCAGTAGATAGATAGACTTTATTGTGAGAATAAGAGAATGAATCACATAATAATATATTTATACACAAATAATAATAATAATATATTTTAATATACAAAAAAAGTGAACATGTGTCTCTTCAAAGGGAGTTCGAACCATATATCACCAGAAAACAAACTTCATATCGGACAGTCAAATACTTGTGAATACCAATGTGCAAGATAATTTTCTCCAGCAACCAGGTGATTGGAGACTGAGGCCCCTGCTCTATCAATTCAAGTCCAAAACTGAGAACTGCCCACACAAAGTGCTGAAGATAAGCAGGAACTACAGCCGGCCGACGCATAATCTGGCGCAAAGAGCATTTTCTGCCTTGTCAAATGACAAGCCTCACTTCTCATGTAACCACATAGGTCATGGAATACAATGTCCAACTCTACAAGCTATGCAAAATCAAAACCGGGAACTGATGTCCCTAGTAACTTGTTCTTGATTTGAATGAAGTTACTTGTTATCCAAAAAAATATATATATCGCCCACACTCTTTCTACCCCCATCTTATAATGTTCCTTTCCTCTAAATCCCATCTAATTTATTATGCTCCAAAACCACCGGATCATCCGACCAGCACGTTTTCTAAGTCTAGGATTGAAGTTTAGGGTGAGCCTAAAAAAATCCTAATTCTTTTTTCTGCTGCACAAGAAATTTAACATGCATAACATAATAGAAATTCAAAACGCTAATAAAATGTATTCAAAACATAGTACAATTAACATTAATAGTCCAATACAAACTCAAAATGATTAAAAAAAGACAAAAAAAAAATTTTTGCCTATGTCTAGCCTACTGCTTCTAATAGACATAAAACTATCAATACTATTTTTTTCACCCACAGTCAAGAAAATATCCTGTTAAATAAAAGTGACTAAATAATCGTCAAAAGAATTTCAGTCATCCTATTTCTCAATATTACGATTTTGATATTCAACGAGCCTAGAGACCAATTGAGTATTCAGTACAACGAAAATTACCTAGCGAGCAATCAAATTGGAATGAATTTGCTTGCTCCTCGAGATGGAGAAAGAAGAGATGAGGGCAGAAGGAGGCAAGCCGGCAAGACCGGGCAGAGCCGCGCCGCGAGGCGCGAGCCCGCGCCTGAGACGCCGGCGCAGATCCTCCACCGCTCGGCCTGCTCCGCGCCCCCGCGGCTCGCTGGTTCGCCGCGCAAGTCCGTCGGCCGCCGCGACCGAAGCCCGCACTTCGCGCGCGACTCGCCCGGCTGGTCGGCTACGCGGCTGCTCGCCTCGCAGAACCGGAACGGCTAGGGTTCCGCCGTTTGTCTTCCCCGACCGGTGGCCGAGTGCCCGAGCAGCCGAGCGACGAAAGGCCAAGGGGCTTGGGGTCCCCGGCCGAAAAAACTGGGGGTGGGCCGCGGCCCACAACCACCTAGACTTTTACTGAAGACGATTATTAAAGAAAAAGAAAGAATATGAAAGGAGGAAGAGAGAGATCAACAACTAGTAGAGGAAAAATACATAAAAAGTAACTTATTTTATCGATTTGTTGAGGTCTTTTTGCAGTCGGCCATGTATAATCCAACATATATAGGGTAGCCAGTGTCCAGACTGGAATGGAATAGAGTTGACGAGACTCTAGACCAATGTATATGAACACTATTATAGAGTAAATCTGTTTTGTTAGACTTTTGTACGACCAGAAAATCTAATGGTTAAAATCATCTCGGATCACGGTTGTCGGTGTGTGAGTACACCTCCAAATGGGGGCCTGTCAAGGCTCCCTCGGGATAGGTTCGGGGAAGAACGGATTTGCTCGCGCGTTGGCGTAGATGATTGAGGTGAGTAAGAACACCGAGAGTTATCCGAGTTCGGGCCGCACCGGGTGCGTAATGCCCTACGTCCTGCTCGTGTGTGTATTTCCGGATGTCCCCCTTTTACACCGGAGTCTCCCCTCCTTTTATAGGGTAAGGAGGAGAGCACCTGTACAAGTACCGGGGAGTACCGGACGCCGGTGGGGGTCCGGTCCTTCCTGAGATATCCCGACACGATCCCGACTAAATCCGTTGCGATCTCTTCTCCTTGGTTCGCGCTCCGAATCTCTTCCATCCCATTGGGCGAGAGCCCTCCGACATCGTAGCCCGCGGCTTCCCGAGACGCGGCGCACGGGAAGCCGCGCGCACGTCCTGTCGGGCTGCGGGGAAGCCGCGCGCACGTCCTGTCGGGCTGCGGCGTCGTCTCGAGCACTCGAGTGCCGCATTAACTCCGGGTGGTTGGCGCGCCGAGGAAGCTACCGGGAAGCTTCGTTCCCCCGACGCTCCAGCTCCTCCGGTCTTCATGGGCCTTCGTGGGCTTCGTGATCCGGCGGACTTCTTCTCCTGCCGGCACTTAGGTAGTAGGCGGTGTGGGGGCCTCCGATCCCGATACACCGACAGAGCCCCGAGCTCATTGCCGGACGCCGAGGTGGTTGGCGATGAGGTCAACTTGTCCCCGCCGTAGTCGTCATGTCTTCTTGGCTCGATCATCTATGTGGGAAATACTTAGGCACAATCACAAGAGTTTCGAAGTCGGGGTGTCCCCGAACCACACCGGTGCCACGTGCGCCTTGACTTGACCGAACCGGTGAGTCGGCCCGTCGGGTTAGACCGGGTACCATAATCTCATTGCGCAGGGCGCAAGATTTCCAGTCCCCGGGGTCTCGCCCTTTGACGAGGCTCGACGCGGTGGCCTCGTCTCGGTGCACGAGACGACCGGGCGTGCGCGAGGGTCATCCCCACTTCAAGAACCCTTCCAACTTTACCATAGTTTTTCGACATTTATGATCGGTCGGTGAGGTGGCCGGAGGTGAGGCCAAACCGTCTACGTTGTATCCGGGTAGTCGGAGCCACGCCCGAGTAGCCGCCGCTGTCGCCGGGTCGTCGGAGACGTCGTCCGGGTAGTCGGAGACGTGCTCGCCGGAGTAGTCGCCGGAGACGTCGCCGGGTAGTCGGAGACGCGCTCGCCGGAGTAGTCGGAGACGTCGCCGGGGAGTCGGAGACGCCATTCGGGTAGTCGGGGATGCGCTCGCCGGAGTAGTCGGAGACGTCGCCGGGTAGTCGGAGACGCGCTCGCCGGAGTAGTCGGAGACGTCGCCGAGGAGTCGGAGACGCCATCCGGGTAGTCGGGGACGCGCTCGTCGGAGTAGTCGGAGACGTCGCCCGAGGAGTCGGAGACGCCATCCGGGTAGTCGGGGACGCGCTCGCCGGAGTAGTCGGAGACGTCGCCCGGGGAGTCGGAGACGCCATCCGGGTGGTCGGGGACGCGCTCGCCGGAGTAGTCGGAGACGTCGCCCGGGAGTCGGAGACGCCATCCGGGTAGTCGGGGACGCGCTCGCCGGAGTAGTCGGAGACGTCGCCGGGTAGTCGGAGACGCGCTCGTCGGAGTAGTCGGAGACGTCGCCCGGGTCTTCCGCATGCTATCCGGGGACCTGCTGCTCGCCCCGGGTAGCCGCAACCGTCGACACGGCGTGCCCGGTGTCGTCGTGGACGCGCTTCCGAGCGTCATCGCCGCTACCGCGGGTGATAGGAGCCCCGAGCGTCGCCGAGTCGCGACCGCCGCACAAGCTCGAGCGAGACGCGCGGGAAGGAGCCGGCTCCACTGCTGCTCGGCTCCTTGCTGCAAAAGGAGTGGGCGGGACGTGTCTCGCGGAGTCAAGGATTCCACCCAACGTTCATAGCAAGAACAAACAGAGTGAGGTTAGCTTAATCAAAGGCAAAGCAATACGGGCGAGAAGGGGAAAAACAGAGTTTTCCAAATCGAAGAAAAGCAAGATCTACAACGAAGAAAGGGGAAAACAAAGCCTCTTGCCCCTTCCTGGCGCGCCAAATGTCGGTGTGTGAGTACACCTCCAAATGGGGGCCTGTCAAGGCTCCATCGGGATAGGTTCGGGGAAGAACGGATTTGCTCGCGCGTTGGCGTAGATGATTGAGGTGAGTAAGAACACCGAGAGTTATCCGAGGTTCGGGCCGCACCGGGTGCGTAATGCCCTACGTCCTGCTCGTGTGTGTATTTCCGGATGTCCCCCTTTTACACCGGAGTCTCCCCTCCTTTTATAGGGTAAGGAGGAGAGCACTGTACAAGTACCGGGGGTACCCGGACGCCGGTGGGGGTCCGGTCCTTCCCGAGATATCCCGGCACGATCCTGACTAAATCCGTTGCGATCTCTTCTCCTTGGTTCGCGCTCCGAATCTCTTCCATCCCATTGGGCGAGAGCCCTCCCGGCACCGTAGCCGCGCGGCTTCCCGAGACGCGGCGCACGGGGAAGCCGCGCGCACGTCCTGTCGGGCTGCGGCGTCGCCTCGGGCACTCGAGTGCCGCATTAACTCCGGGTGGTTGGCGCGCCGAGGAAGCTACCGGGAAGCTTCGTTCCCCCGACGCTCCAGCTCCTCCGGTCTTCATGGGCCTTCGTGGGCTTCGTGATCCGGCGGACTTCTTCTCTGCTTGGCGCTTAGGTAGTAGGCGGTGTGGGGGCCCCGATCCCGAGTACACCGACAACGGTTCACATCTTACTCAAAGGGCTTAAAACACTTGCTCGGACAAAAATCTAACAAATAGTTTGAAGCATTTTTTAACATATATAGACCTAACTTTTATTGAAGACGATTGTTTCTCGGAGGAATATGAAACGAGGAAGAGAGAGATTAGAAGCAACTCCTACCTTAGTAGACAAAAAAAATACTTAAAAGGTGACTTGATTTTATCTATTGCTGAGGTCTTTTTGAAATCAGCCATATATAACCCAACATATATACGGTGACCAGAGTCCAGACCTGGATAGAGTCGTTCATCTCATCCATCTAAAAATTAGAAAACAAAACATAAATTGACTTACCTTTCTCGAGAAAAAACATATCGGTCTGACACGCTGGGCTGATCCATCTTGTGTGGAAGGCGCAAGGTTTACCTGCCAAATTCGAAAAGATGCATATTTCACCAGTTTCTTGTTCAATGGTAAGAAAAACATGGTATACAATTATACTACTCCGTTCTAAAATTGTTGTCGCTACCGGTTTGTCATTAAGTTTGACAATTCGTGTTATTGAAAAAATCATATATTTTATTGGAATGTGTTTTATCACTAAAGAAACTTAAAAAATAGCCTATAATTTTGTATATTCTGAATAAAATGAATTATCAAAAGTAACAAAAAAACAATGACAGTGATTAAAAGTTAATGACAACAATAAATTTGAAGCGGAGAGAGTATTCCTAGAGATCAAGACTGAGCAAGATCCGATTTGCACGCTAGATGTGAAGCACTAGTTGATTGTAAAGCACGTTCAGGGGAAAAAATTCCGTACGGCCGTGCCGTATTTCGTTGTTGTGCGACCCTGCCTGGATGGACACCACGTGGAGGGCAAAGCTGAATCGGAGGGAGGTCTTGATCTGGGAAAGGAAAGCGTTCCAACGTGGCTCTCGGCTCCGTGTGGTAATTTAGATCGACTCACACTGACTAACAGTTTGGCTAGGCTGAAAAACCAATCGTCGATTCAGATCGGACCGATGGTTCCAAATCCGGCTACGATGACATCTTTCAGTAGTGGCGGTCAACCACGACGACGGCGATGCGGACCAGGACCACCCTGAGCTGCGGTCAATCTCGCTCATGATGTTGCTGATTCAGGCCGCGTCCTTCTCAACAGCTTCTTCCTTAACATCATGCATATCCATGGTGGCAAGAAATCTCTCCAAGAATCCTATCCGTCTTTGTATAGATTAGCTAGGAAGAAGAATGCAACAATAGCTTTTGTACTAAGTACAAGACCTCTCAATGTTTCTTTTAGAAGATCATTAGTGGGTGAGAACTTGAAAAATTGGTATAGGATTGTTGCGTCAGTGGTGTTTACTAACCTTAATGATAGAAATGATAGTTTTAAATGGAACCTTACCAAAGATGGCATGTTCACCGCTAAATCTATGTATTTGGCTTTGATTTACGAAGGGGTAGTACCTAACAAGAGCCCACTTTGGAAGTTGAAAGTACCCTTGAAAATTAAAATCTTCTTATGGTACCTTCAAAAAGGCGTGACACTAACTAAAGATAATCTTGCAAAAAGGAATTGGAAAGGAAATACAAATTGTTGTTCTTGTAGTTCCTTAGAGACTATACAACATTTGTTTTTTGATTGTCACTATGCTAGATTTATTTGGAACACTATGCATATCACCTTTGGAATTCAACCTCCTAATAGCATCTCTCATATGTTTGGGTCTTGGCTACACGGTTTACCACGAAAAACCAAGAACCAGATTCTATTGGGGGCGGTAGCTATTTGTTGGGCTATTTGGTTGAATAGAAATGATATGGTGTTCAATAATGCAAAAACCTTTTCCATTTTACAGGTTATCTTCAAGGCTACATATTGGATCTGATGGTGGTCGCTGTTACATAAAGAAGAAGAAAGTAACAACCTTAAGCTTGGGTGTCGCCTTTTGGAATCGGTGATGATGGAGATCTTCAACAAATTTAGATGGAAATTTAGGAATAGACTTGAGTACTAAGTCGTTGAGTACTAAGTCATTCTTTTGCTTGCCTAAGTGCGTGCTTTTTTCTTATGTTTTATCTTGAACTTGGATGTATCCGTTGTGAACCTTGAGCTTAAATGCCCCTTTTATTGGATTTTGGCCATGTACACCTCTTGGGGTGTAGAGGCTGGAACTTCATGTTCCATTATCTAAAAAAATGGTGCATTGCATTGTCCATGGTGTTCGCGCCGCTGTTGCAAGTATCCAACTAAGAACAGACTCGAGTGCGGCGACGTGAATGCATCGTTGTGTACGAATTGATTTTCTTCTTGCAGGAGCGTCATCGAGTAGGGAGGCCTTGATAGGATCATTGTTAGCCACTTAGCGTTAGCTTTCACCTGGTGAGAGTTTCTCATGGCACCGCGGTAGCACAACTAGACGACGTAAACTGATGGATGAAACGATGCCGGAGAGGGTTGGAAGGACGACGACTTGCCCAAGAAGGCGGAGATTTGGGATGGAGCCGAATACGAAACCCAAGCTGTTACCTTAGCCGATTGAATCTGCGTGAGACGAAGCCGCGTTCTGTGATCCCGTCCGATCTCCACGTGGCACCAATCGAGACCAGACCGCATAGCGCTGGTTTGCGGCACGGTCGCACGTAATTTTCTTCCCGTTCAGGCAATGCCTCTGATCAAGCCTTGCATACTACTTCGCCGGATATAAGGGTGGCGAGAAATGAAACTTGCATTGATCACCGACGCCGCGTCCCATGATTGTTCTCCAATAAGCTAACTCTACACACATGTGTTTGTCGAGAATGAAGATAAAAATGCACATGCAGACAATTCACGGTAACTATAAAAATCGGAAGTCAACAGTTCCAGCATGATCCTTCCGATCTGATGATCTGCAGGGTGCTGCATTTTAAGCGCACGGCGGTCGAACTGTGAACACACTGCACCCTGAACAGCTTTCGAGAGCCAGAGCAAGGCAAGATGGCGCGGCCCGAGGTGGCGCTGCTGCTCGCCGTGTCGCTCTGCCTCTCGGCGTCCCTGCAATACCCATGCACACTGGCAGCAGCTGATGGCGGCAAGCCCCTAGTCACGGCCGTCACCAAGGACCCGGCCACCTTGCTCTACACCTCCCCACTCAAAGACAGCCACCCGCTCGTCCTCGACCTCGCCGGCCCGCTCATCTGGTCCACCTGCGACGCCGCGCACACGACGTTCGAGTGCCACCACCACGAATGTGCCCACGCGCACCGGTACCACCCGCCGAGCTGCCCGCACTCCGGGTACGGCAAGGCGGACGACGAGGACCGGTTCAGGTGCAAGTGCACTGCCCACCCGCACAACCCCTTCTCCGGCAAGACCGTGACCGACGACCTGACGCACTCCACGCTCTCCGCCAACGCCACCGATGGGGCGAACCCGCTGTACCCGGTCTCCTTCTCTGCCGTCACCACCTGCGTCCCGGACTCCAGCATGCTGGAGAAGCTCCCCGCCGGCGCGGTCGGCATCGCGGGGCTCGCGGGATCCAGGCTGGCCTTACCCGCCCAGGTGGCGCGCACGCAGAAGGTGGCCAAGAAGTTCATGCTCTGCCTCCCGCGAAGCGGCTTCAGCTTTCCCGGCCAAGGTGTTGCCATCTTCGGCGAGAGCCCGTTCTTCACCTGGCCCTCGGGACCGGTGGATTTCACGTCGACGTTGACGTACACCTCGCTCCTCAAGAGGATAAACAGCCCGGACTACTACATCCCAGTGAAGGCCATCGCCGTGGGTAAGAAGATGGTGGAGCTCCCCGGCGACGCGCTCGCCACCGGTGGCGTCGTGTTCAGCACGAGGGCGCCGTACTCGGTGCTCCGGCCCGACGTGTACCGCCCCCTGCTGGACGCGTTCCACCAGGCCTCGGGATGGGACGACTTCAGGGTCCCGTCCGTGCCGCCCTTCGAGCTCTGCTACAACGCCAGCAAGCTACCCAATACGCGGATCGGCCGCATCGCCCCGGACGTTGACCTGGTGCTCGGGGACGGCAAGAACTACACGCTCGGCAGCTTCGAGTCCATGGTGGAAATGCGCGACTTCGGGGCGTCCTGCTTCGGGGTCGTCGAGAGGAAGGAAGAGAAGGGAGGGTACGGCGCGGAGCCGGCGGTGGAGATCGGAGGCTTCCAGATGGAGAACAACCTGCTCCAGTTCGATCTGGGAAAGATGCAGCTCGGCTTCGCCAAGCTCCCGTTTTGGACGGCGTGCAGCAACTTCAACTTCACGGGTCATTAGACGTACGCTTCGCCGTTGTTAACCTGCACAATTTTTCTGTCTACATGATTCCTACTGGTACCTAGATTTTTTTCCTCATTCATTATCCATGTCATGGTAATAATCACCTTCTGTATTTGTCCCATTTTTTAGCATGAGAAAAAAAACATGTTGTGTCCATGTTCATCGTCTGCAATATAGTCTCCTTTTCATCTTAATAGTTCGAATTAAACTGAAAAGTTCCCTTAATTTATTTTTTTGGTGGAGCTATATATAGCGTGCCTGTTTGATCAATGAATCCATGCTGCCCCTATACTGTGAAATCAACCCAACTGGTGAGTACACTCTTGCAGAATGCTTGAGCCTTGATCCTTCCACTTTTCAATATATACCAGATCGAATGCGAACTCTTGAGCACAGTGTTTGGCGCAACTCTGATTCTCTGACATCTCTCCGTCCAAAGCCAGTCGGCACACGACGAACTTTGCGTGAAGGGGCAACGAAATGCGCATGCATGATTCGTTAGTAGCTCAATGCGGTGTGACATCGAAACCACAGCAACCTAGTGGAACACCACGTCGTTAGCCCAAGAGCCTCCTTTCTTGCTTAAGCACGGCATCATGCGTGGAGCGCCGTAATATATCCGTTGACAAAAGCAATGAAGAATCCATAAACTAGACGGAGCAGGATCCGATTTGTACGCTAACCGGTACTGAGAAATGTCAGACCTGAGCGTTGTGCAGAGCACGTTCAAGAAATGTCTGCGGCTCTGGTTATGGGATCGCGTGTCTAAGTTTGACGATATAGAGCTGATAATGCAATAATCACCGACGTATTCGAGGACGCACGGTGCTCAAGTAAACAGCTTGCGATGAATTGTGCTCAGATACATACTTGGCATTGGAAGTCATGACACAGCACAGTGGGGTGGCGAGAGTCCAAGCCTCGACGAGTCTCCAGACGAGAATCGCGGCGCGCCCCTGGGCTGCCACCTCCACAAAATGGGACACCAGTAACGAAACAGGCGATAACATAGAAAAATCAGCAAGTCAATATGCTAAAGACGATTTCATATCCCACACGTAAAAGTAACCCCTGAGCCGTGTGCTGTATTTAAGCAGCAGTCAGGCCCGGCACACGGAAGCAAGCAGAGCCCACGTAACAGCCGAAACAATGGCGAGGTCCACCTCCATACTGCTGCTCGCCGCCTCGCTGTTGTTGCCGTGGTGCACACTCGCAACCGCCGACGGCAACAATGGCGGTGGCAAGCCCCTGGTGACTGCCATCACCAAGGACGCCGCCACGTCGCTGTACACCGCCCCGCTCAACAAGGACGGCCGGCCACTGGTGCTGGACCTGTCCGGCCCGCTGATCTGGACCGCCACCTGCGACGCGTCGCACCCGACGATGGAGTGCCACCACAGCGAGTGCGTGCACGAGCACACCTACCACCCGCCGCACTGTCCGCACAACGGCTACGGCGAGCCCGACGAGGCCGACCGGTTCCGGTGCAAGTGCACGGCGCACCCGTACAACCCCTTCTCGGGCAAGGCCGGGTCGGGCGACCTCACGCGCGCCACGCTCTCCGCCAACGCCACCGACGGCAGCAACCCGCTCCGCCCGGTCTCCTTCTCCGCCGTGGCATCCTGCGCGCCGGACACCCTCCTCGCCAAGCTCCCCGCCGCCGCGGTGGGGATCGCGGGGCTCGCGCGCAACAAGCTGGCTCTGCCCGCGCAGGTGGCGCGCACGCAGCAGGTCGCCAACAAGTTCGCGCTCTGCCTGCCCAGCGGAAGCGGCGGCCAGGGCGTGGCCATCTTCGGCGGCGGCCCGCTGTTCCTCCTCCCGCCGGGCCGGCCCGACGTCACGCAGAACCTGGCCGGCCAAACGCCGCTCCGCCGCAACCCGGACTTCCCCGGCTACTACGTCCAGGCCACGGGCCTCGCCGTGAACCAAGAGCAGGTGACGCAGGGCCCACTCGTCGTCGGGCTGTGCTCGAGGATCCCGTACACGGTGCTCCGCCCCGACGTGTACGGTCCGTTCGTAGCGGCGTTCGAGAACGCCACGGCGGAGAGGAAGCGCGCGCCGGCGGTGGCGCCGTTCGAGCTGTGCTACGACTCGCGGGAGCTGGGCTCCACCCGCCTCGGATACGCCGTGCCGCAGGTGGACCTCGTGATGGAGGGCGGCAACTGGACGGTGTTCGGCGCCAACTCCATGGTGCAGGTCAACGACGACACGGCGTGCTTCGCGTTCCTCGAGATGAAGGAAGACGATAATAAGCAGGGAGGCCACGGCGGGGAGGCACCGGCGGTTGTGATCGGTGGGTTCCAGATGGAGAACAACCTGCTGGTGTTCGACGACGAGAGGGAACAGCTCGGCTTCAGCGGCCTGCTCTTGGGGAGGCAGACTACGTGCAGCAACTTCAACTTTACTCTTGCTGCCTAGAACATATCAGACATGTTTTTTACCATGATTCTTGTGATTCCTGAGCTTGTTTTGTTTTTGTGTTACTAATTTCCTTAATAATGAACTTGAAACGCCATGAACAAAAACGAAGGGGATACATTTTTTCAGGAGCGAAAATATATTAGAATTTCAAAATGAGCCTGTGGGCAGCTTTCTATCCCCCGCACTCCACTTTTATCAAATGTTATAAGCTTTCTTATAAAAACAGAATAATTTCACCTTGAAAAAGAATATTGGTATATTCCAGCTTTTTTTATCAAAAAGATGCATATAACTATCATCTTCATAATGTATGAAAAACACTCCATTCGAAATAGTAGCAAGAAAAAGAAAGAGCAAGCAACAACAAAATAAAAGACTGATCTACCGTGCAACAGAGCATCCACCAAATAATCCCAGTACCTCCAGATGGCCACCAATGATCTCTGCATAACCCCAGTTGGCTTGAGATCATGGCAACGCTCGTAACTTCAGCTGCTTTGGATCAAGCCAAAAAGTGCAACGTGTATTTGTAGCATGCAATTGCTAGCGTGCACTGGAAAAATGGCCGCTTCTAGTGACCTGCACTATTGTCGACCTGACGTCGTGATCTGAAATTGGGACAAGTGCATGTGACAGAAATGAGGGTTTCAGGACAGAGGGGGTCAATTTGATTTCTCACACTTGTTTTTATTTTCAAAATGCTAATCTTGCAAACTGAAACTAAAGTGTTGGATCATGACGACTAGCGAAACACAAAAACGGTAAATAAAATACAAAGGGAAGCCAAAGTAGGACGTGTGGCGGCGTTGGCTTGTTGAGATCATGGCAACTCTCTCCCTCGAGAGAGAGCTACCTTGTTCTGGTAGCTTTGCTCACACTTTTAAGAAGTGAAGTTGAAGTTGTGGCAGCCAGTGCGAATTCCGGCGAGCGGCCCACCGAAGCTGAACGTTTCCTTGTCCAGGTCTAAGAGCAATAGGTAGTCCTCCAGTTGGAACCCGCCAAACAAGACGGCCGGCGAACCGGGCACCACCGGCGCGGACGTCATCTCGAGGAACGCGAAGCACACTGTCTGATCGTTGACCTTGACCAGCGAGGTGCCCCCGCAATCATCCAAGTCTGCCCATTGTCCAGTTGCAAGTCGATGTTGGCGACGGCGTAGCCGAGGCGGGTGACGCTGAGCGCGGAAGCCTGGTAGCACATCTCGAACGGTTTGATTGCTGGAGCGCGTGGGATGCCGCTGGTGGCCGCGTCAAACGCCTTGAGCAGCGGGCGATAGATGTCGGAGCGCAGCGTCGTGTAGGGTGTCACCGTGCTGAACATGACGCCGCCCGTGCCGCTACTGGCGTCAAGGTCGAAAGCCCCGGGCGGGAAAGCCACAGGCTCGTTGTTCACGTTGATGCCCGTGACGCGGAAGTAGTAGGCACCATTCTTGGGATTCTTCAGGAAGGGGATTTGGTTCATACGAAGACCTTTGGCGAACTCCACCGGAGGCGAAGCCAAGAGCTGGAACGGGCCACCGCCGAAGATGGCGGCGCCTGTTCCACCACTGACGGGGAAACACAAGATGAACTCCTTTGCCACCTTGAATATCGAGGACACCTGAGTCGGCAACGACTGCGGCAACCTGGACATCCCCGCGACACCCCAGCTTCCTGCGGGGAGCGACGCGAAGAGCTCGTCGGGGGCGCATGACCCGGCAGCCATGAAGGTCACCGGGAACAGTGGGACCTTGCCGTCGGTGGCGTCCGCGGAGAGCGTGAAGGTGGTGGCTGGGGCGCGAGCGCATTGGCCGCTGACCGGGTTGTAGGGGTACGCCGGGCAGACACAGCTAGGATTGGTCATGCTGGTCCACCCGCCGCTGTACACGCAGTTGTTGACCGGGAGGTTCCGGTCGAGGGACTCGCACGTGCTGTCTCGGCACGGGATGGTGCGGTGCACCGGCGGGCATTTCGACCAGAGCAGCGGCCCGGAGAGGTCCACCACGAGCGGGTGCCCGCCGTGCTTGATGGTGATGGTGTACAGGGAAGTGGCCGGGTCCTTACCCAAACGGGCCACGATAGGTATGGAAGGTAGACTACCGGAACCGGCGGCTTGCGTCGTCGTTAGAGGTGATGACGACACAAGCAGTAGCCAGAGCACGAGCACGAGTGACGAGCTGCAAGGCAGCGACATGATGGACATGCAGAAGTAGGTATCTATGCTCCTATTCTAAATGGATATAGCTTGAGTCGATCGGTACGCTATTATGCTTCTTATATACTAGTACTGCTAGAGAAGTGCTCATGGCTTATTGAGCCGATCAGAATGAGTCTCTCCTCTCGTGTAAATATAGCAAGTTCTCAGATTGGTGAACTTCAGTTTAAAGACTAAGGGCCTGTTCGTTTCCACCTATATAATTTTTAGAGGGGTCAAATCAAAGAGAATTTTATTATTTTGGAGTACTAAATAAAGTCTAATCTCGAAACTAATTGCAGACCCCCTATCTAATTCACGAGACGAATCCAACGAGGGTAATTATGGTGTTATTAGAAGATGTTTACTGTAGCATCACTGTACCAAAACATAGATTAATTAGGATCATTAGATTCGTCTCGCAAATTAGAGGGGGTCGCGACATAGGTTTTGTTATTAAATTAATAAAAGTACTACTAAATAGTAAGATTCTCTTTGATGTGACAGTATATAAATTTTAGAGGGTGGAAACGAACGGGGCCTAAAATACGGGCATGGCGAATCCCGACGGATCGCATCGAGAGATGGCTCGCCATTTCCGATGCTACTCATCTGCGTGCAAACTGCAAAGATAATGAATGTGGCACGTGCATAGTGCCTTCAGGCTTCCATAGACATGGACTTCACACGCTAGAAGGAGACAGATCCTCCGCTGACCTCGTGATTTGCAGCCGACGCGAAGCCGTACGTGGCCTTGGATGAAGCGCCCGCGGCAAAAACAAGGAACTCAAGTGAGGCTTGCACGAACTTTCTATCCTCATCAGCGTTCTTCCCGGAGCTGATCGCGTGGACAGGGAGACAAGCTCCTGGAGGCTGGAGCCTCGCAGGTGCTTCCGCGGCCGGTGTGCTAGGCGCAGCATCGTGTGCAGTGCTTCCCGCACGTTTTTTAGGCGGTTGAAATTGAAAATATATCTTTGGCGTGCCGTCATTGACATTTTCCTCCTGGTGCCTTCGACTTTGATCCCAACAACGGCAGGCGGCGCGGCATCATGCTGAGCAACGTCAACCCGTTAGAGACGTTCCAGATGTGCTAGTATGCCTCCGCGCTGATCAGCTTGGCTTGGCCTAGTTGAAATGACGAGGTCAGCGAGAGGATAGATCTGTCTTATTACTTTCCACTAGCTAGACTGCTAGGCTACGTCGAGTTTCAAAAGAGAAAGAGATAGAGAGCACGGTGGAGGAAGGCTGAAGGCACCATGCACATGCCCATTTGCTCTGCACTCATATGTAAATAGCCTTGGGAATAGCAAATAATCTGTCAATACCATCTCCGTGGGGATAATCTAGATGAACCGAAAGTTGACCAAGCATCCAAGCGCACTCTATATAGCAGCACAGCAGTACTGATCCATTCAAGCCGTACACAATTTTGGAGTCCATAACTAGCTACATAGTGATTAGCGAGGCTGACAGCAAGAATCGAATTCTCGAAGTAGGTTTCGTCACAGCATGTCGTCGCTGCGCTGCAGCTCAGTTGTGGTCGTGCTATGGCTAGTGCTTGTGTCGTCATGGTCTCCAACGATACAAGCCGGTAGTGCTCCCCACGTACCTATCCTGGCCCGTTTGGGCAAGGACCCCGTCTCAACCCTCTACACTATCACCATCAAGCACGGCGAGCACCCGCTTGTGGTGGACCTTTCCGGTTGGCTGGTCTGGTCGAAATGCCCGCCCGAACACCGTACCATCCCGTGCCACGGCAACGTGTGCCAAACCTTCAACCAGAACCTCCCACTCAACACCTGCACCATGATGGCCGCCCACACAAAGTGCGGTCCTAACGATCCCTGCCCGAGTTATCCCCTCGACCCGACCAGCGGCCTGTGTGACGTCACCGACGCCACGACCTTCACCCTCTCCGCGAACGCTACGGACGGCAAGAACCCGCTGTTCCCGGTGACCTTCAGGGCGCTCGGGGCCTGCGCGATGGACTACCCGTTCCCGTCGTTCCCGGCAGACAGCTGGGGTGTCGCGGGGATGTCCAGGCTGCCGCAGTCCTTGCCAACTCAGATCGCGTCGACGTTCAAGCTGGCCAAGCAGTTCGCCCTGTGTCTCCCCAGGAGCGGCGCAACCGGCGCTGCTATTTTTGGTGGAGGCCCGTTCCAGCTCATGGCGTCGCCGGCTCCCGTCGAGCTCACCGAAGGTCTCCGTCAGAACCAGATCCCGCTCCTCAAGAACCCAAAGAACGGCGCCTACTACCTCCGCGTCAATGGCATCAATGTCAACAACGAGCCCGTGGCATTCCCGGCCGGGGCCTTCGACCTCGACACCGGCAGCGAGGAGGGCGGCGTCATCCTCAGCACCACCCTCCCCCAGATGTATGCGGGGAAGTCGGTGACCTACACCACGCTGCGCTCCGACATCTACCGCCCGCTCTTCAACGCCTTCGACGCGGCCACCAGCGGCATCCCGCGCGCTGCACCAGTCCAGCCGTTCGAGAGGTGCTACCAGGCCTCCGCGCTCAGCTCCACCCGGCTCGGCTATGCCGTCGCCAACATCGAACTGCTCCTCGACAATGGCCGGACATGGTTGATTCCGGGAGGCAGCTCGCTGGTCCAGATCAACGACAACACCGTCTGCTTCGCGTTCATTGAGATGACCACCATTTCGAGGATTCCTGGCTCGCCGGCCGTCTTTTTTGGCGGCTACCAGCTCGAGGATTATCTGTTGCTCTTCGACCTGGACAAGGAAACGTTCAGCTTCAGTGGCCCGCTTGCCGGAATTCGTAACAGCTGCAGCAACTTCAACTTCACCATGACGTCGGTTCCTTAGAAGATCAAAGACGACGCTCTCTCCTTTTTCCACGAACGATCTCAAGTCAACGCCACACCTCTTTCTCTTTGCACTCAAAGGCGTACTAGCTACCTTAATTAGCATCGAAAATCAATAAACGACCAGTGCGGGCAAAGCTATATATGGTCTTGTTCTGAAAGAAGAAAAGCTCAAAATGCTGTTTGCCTATTTTTGTATTTCATCTTTTTCTTGCCTAAATTATTTCCTCTTTTTTCTAGACCATAGACTGACATTAGCTGAATTAATTTATTGATACAAAGTAGTAATTACATGCAAGGATTTAGGAAACAAGGAGGGAGAGGGAAACAACTAAATTACTAAATTACAATGAAAAGTCTATCTCCAAGAATTAACCGTAGTGCCATTTTAGTATTTGTCCGTGATAATAAAATGAAGGAAATTTTTTTGAAAAGCACACAAATGGGCAGCGGTTTGGTTCTTAAAAACACTCTTATATGCTCTTACTTCTTTATTACTCACCATTGTAAACCAAAAAACAAAAGATCATAAGAGGAGGAACTGTGACTAAATCCCTTATTATTTGATTTAGAGAGAGTTTTTGGGTCTCTCTTGGAGATGCTCTTACTTCTTTTCTTTTGTAGCCTATACCTAGTATCTGGATCAAGAAAGTTATTTGTGTTGTGTATCAGTGTATGTAGCCCGTCCAACGCTCTTCAGTCCCGGACTCTCCACGCCCATCGGCCATCGAGAATGACGAAAGGCCACCACGCGCTGCGGAAGCATCGTGATCAGGAGCACCCAGGGAACAATCAGCCTAAGGTAGAGGACCGTGAAGCCGTTGGAGATGATATACTACCAGGCCTCCGCCCTCAGCTCGGCTCGGAATGACGAGGTCAGCGAGGACTTTACTCGAGTGCGTTGAGTCTTGGTAATTAATTAGCCTTGGGAATGACGAACCGTATCTTTTGATGCGATCCGTCGGGATTCGCCGAAATCATATTTTATAATCCTGAAGTAGCCTTGTAAAACTAGGTTCAAGGAAAAAAATCCTGAAGTGGAAGTTGACCATCTAATTAAGCAGTCTATATATGAACAGCACAGCAGTTCTGATCAATTCAAGCCATGCGTCGTACCCAGTTTAGTAGTCGATAGGTAAGTAGAGAGTGACTAGCTAGTGAGGTAGTAGCAGGCAGCAAGAAGTAGGTTTTGAGCATGTCGTCACTGCGCAGCAGCTCAGTTGCGTTCGTGCTGTGGCTAGTGCTTGTGCCGTCATGGTCTCCGACGACACAAGCCGGCGACGTACCTTCCATACCTATCCTGGCCCCGCTGGGCAAGGACCCCGTCACAACCCTGTACACCATCACCATCAAGCACGGCGGCCTGCCCCTCGTGGTGGACCTCTCCGGCCCGCTGTACTGGTCGAGATGCCCGCCAGTGCACCGCACAGTCCCGTGCTTCAGCGACGCGTGCCAATCCCTGCACTACAACTTCCACACCTGTAACGCCACCGACGCCAAGTGCAGCCGTCCGAACGACCCCTGCCGGACTGACCCCTACAACCCGATCACGGGGCAGTGCGCTTTCACCGACGTCACCACCTTCACCCTGTCCGCGTACGGCACCAACGGCGCAAACCCGCTGTTCCCGGTGACGTTCAGGGCGGTCGGGGCATGCTCCACCCAGCTCTTGTTCATCGATTCGCTCCCCGAGAGTAGCTGGGGCGTCGCGGGGCTGTCAAGGCTGCCGCAGTCGTTGCCCACTCAGATCGCGTCCACGTTCAAGGTGGCCAATCAGTTCGCGCTGTGTCTCCCCGGAGCGGCCAAACCGGCGCGGCCATTTTCGGTGGAGGCCCGTTCCAGCTCATGGCGTCGCCGGCTCCCATCGAGCTCGCCGAAGATCTCCGTCGGAACCAGATCCCCTTCCTCAAGTACTTCGACAACGGCGGCTATTACATCCGCGTGAACGGCATCAACGTCAACAACGAGCCCGTGGCCTTCCCGCCCGGGGCGTTCGACTTCAACGCCGCCGGAGAGGGCGGCGTCATCCTCAGCACCACGCTCACCCAGATGTACGCGGGGAAGACGGACACCTACACCACGCTGCGCTCAGACATCTATCACGCCCTGTTCAACGCGTTCGACGCCGCGACCAGCGGCATCCCGCGCGCCCCGGCAGTGCCCCCGCTCGACATGTGTTACCAGGCCTCCGCACTCAGCTCCACCCGCCTCGGCTACGCCGTCCCCAACATCGAGCTGCTCCTCGACAATGGCAGGTCCTGGTTGATTCCGGGTGGCAGCTCGCTGGTCCAGGTGGACGACAACACCGTCTGCTTCGCGTTCGTTGAGATGATCTCCATTGCGAGGGTGCCTGGTTCGCCGGCTGTCTTGTTTGGCGGCTACCAGCTCGAGGACTACCTATTGTTCTTCGACCTGGACAAGGAAACGTTCAGCTTCAGTGGCCCGCTCGCCGGAATCCGCACCAGCTGCAGCAACTTCAACTTCACCATGACGCCGATTTCTTAATTACAACGAAGACGACGGCTCTCCTGTTTCCGAACGATCTCAAGTCAAACCCACATCTCTTTCTCTCTGCACTCAAGGATGTACTAGCACCATTTTGATTCATTAGTCTAGTATACCATTTTGTTTCAGTTTACCATGTAGGTTAGCATCGAAAATCAATAAACTACTAGTGCGGGCAACCTACGGTCTCCCGACATGCTGGGCAGCTACTCTTCTTGCTCAAGATGCTAATCTGCCTATTTCTGCATTTCTTCTTTTTTCTAGGCCAATGGATTGTATTGAGACAAAATAGTGATTACACCCAAGCATTTAAGCAAACTAAACTACTAAGTTACATTGAAAAGTCTATCTCCCCAAGAACATAGTTCCATTTTAATATTTGTCCGTGAAAATAGAATGAAGAAAAAAGTAAAATAAAAAGCACACAGATGTGTAGCGGGAAATTATATATTTTATTAACCATCAGATATTGCAAAAAATACACGATTCATAGAGATTTTTTTGGGGGATCTAATTCAACGCCTTCTGCGGCATTGCGTATGAAGGAGAGATATACCTTCAAGAGATTGAAATCCACCGATTTCCAAGATCTTATGAGGCTCGACCCGTTAGTTACATTTTAGAGTGAGTTTGTAGAACACATTCCATTAAGCTGCATGCAATGATTGTGTCTTCAATTCAGTGTTGCTGGTCCATTCATATATGTGCGCGTAATGCATCCAATGAGGGTGGGGCTAAGAGTGGCGTGGCTCATCACTCGGCTCGGCCTTCGGCTCGAAATGACGATGTCAGCGTGGACTTCACTAGAGTGCGTTAATAAGTCCATAGTGGATGAAGGCTGAACCTAGGCACCATGCATGCATGTGCCAATTTGCACTGCACGTATATAAATAGCCTTGGGAATGCTTATGATGCGATCCGACGAGCAGAGGCTTCGGATCCGGTGGGGGTGCTGGATTTTTTTACTGTACGAAATTCAGTGGCGGATCATTGTCTCGTTAGTGGCGGATAAGTTCCATCACTGTCAATTCATTTAGCGACGGACTTTTGTCCGTGACTAATTTTTTTCTAAATAGTGACATTCGCCCAGTAGTGTTTATTGTGTCTGTCACTAAGGGCATTTTTAGCCCGTCGCTGTAGAGCATTATCTACTTATATATAAAAGATGCAACCCACTAAGAGCCCTCCAATGGTATTTCTCTAGCTCAACGTTGCGTCACATCATCTCCAACCCACTAAGAGCCATTCAATGCTAATTCTCTAGCTCTACGTTGTGCCACATCATCTCAAACAATTTTAACCATTAGATAAAGATTGAATGTTGATGATTAGGAGCTATTTTGAACTTTTCAAATCTTTGCCATGTCATCTAGAAAGTTAGCACTCCTGATTATCACCTCTGACTCCCATCTATCAATCTATGCATCAATATCCTCATGCCACTTCATGTTGTCCGGTCACCACAAGTTATGATAGAGTACAAATACCTCCATTACTACTCCACATTTTGTTCCTATGACTTTTCGGTTTCTATTTACTTTCTTTTCTAGGTGTTTATGAAGTCTTTTGTTTTTCTTTATACTATATAGCAACGCGCGGAATATCATCTAATTCTAGCAGTGTGAGACCCCTTTATATAATATCTAAGCGAAGCTGCCAAGCGCACCCCGAAGAAGCACCTACGGCTGTTGATCCTTGGGCGCACCCCATTTTGCTTTCATTTGCACGCATATATAGATAGCTTTGGGATTCGTCGTGCCCCATTTGCTAATTTTAAAACATGCTTGAGGGGTTGACCAAAAGCTGGGAGACCTATATACAGATCTCCAACTCCAACCATGCACACGCACTCTATATAAGAAAAACAGCTGCGGATCGATTGATTCACTCAGGCCATATTCGTTTAGATAGCTACGCATACTAATCGACTAGCTAGAGATCGAGCCGTAGAGGTAGTAGGCACCAAGAGATAGGTGCCCAACATGTCGGCGATGCAGTACTACACCTCAGTTGTACTGGTGCTCTTGCTAGTGCTCGTGTCATCGTCTCCGACGACGACACAAGCCGAAGACATACGTTCCATGCCTATCCTGGCTCGCCTGAACAAGGACCTCACCACATCCCGCTACACCATCACCATCAAGCACGGCGGGCACACGCTTCTGCTGGACCTCTCGGGGCCGCTGGTCTCGTCGAAATGCCCGCCCGTGCACCGCACCATGCCGTGCCACGGCAACGTGTGCCAAACCTTCAACCAGAACCTCCCACCCAACACCTGCACCATGATGGCCGTCCACACCAAGTGCGGTCCTAACGACCCCTGCCCGAGTTACCCCCAGATCGGCGGCCTGTGTGGCGTCACCAACGCCACGACCTTCACCCTCTCAGCGAACGCCACAGACGGCAAAAATCCGCTTTTCCCGGTGACATTCAGGGCGCTTGGGGCCTGCGAGATCGACTACCAGTACCCGATCTCGTTGTTGCCCGCGGGCAGCTTGGGCGTCGCCGGGATGTCCAGGCTGCCGCAGTCGCTGCCAACTCAGGTCGCCTCCACGTTCAAGATTGCCAAACAATTCGCCCTGTGCCTCCCAAGGAGCGGCGGTACTGGAGCGGCAATTTTTGGTGGTGGTCCGTTCCAGCTCATGGCGTCATCGGTTTCCATCGAGCTCGCCGACGGTCTCCGTCAGAACCAAGTCCCCTTCCTCAAGTACTACAACAACGGTGGCTACTACCTCCACGTCAACGGCATCAACGTCAACAGCGAGCCCGTTGCTTTCCCGGCTGGGGCCTTCGACCTCGACGCCAGCAACGGGGAGGGCGGCGTCATCCTCAGCACCACCCAGGAGTACGATGCGAGGGAGGCGACCTATACCACGCTGCGCTCCGACATCTACAACCCGCTGCTCAAGGCGTTCGACGCGGCCACCAGTGGCATTCCGCGCGCTCCGGCAGTGAAGCCGTTCGAGTTGTGCTACCAGGCCTCCGCGCTCGCCTCGACCCGCCTCGGCTACGCCGTGGCCAACATTGAAATGCTCCTCGACAATGGCCGGACATGGTTGATTCCGGGGGTAGCTCGTTGGTCCAGGTCAACGACAACACCGTCTGCTTCGCGTTCCTTCAGATGAACACCATTTCCAGGGTGCCTGGTTCACCGGCAGTCCAGTTTGGAGGCTACCAGTTCGAGGACTACCTATTGCTCTTTGACCTGGACAAGGAAACGTTCAGCTTCAGTGGCCCGCTCGCCGGAATTCGCACCAGCTGCAGCAACTTCAACTTCACCACATGACGCCCGTTTCTTAGAAGCAATTCGACGAGGCTCACGTGTCTCCATGCAATTTGATCTCAAGTCAACACCAACCTCTCTTTCTCTATGCACCCCAAGATGTACTAGTACCATTTTTTTTCCATCAGTATTAGTTGCCGTCAGTTCGTGATGTAGTAGAGCAGTTCGCCGTTTCAGTTCACCATGTATGTTAGCATCCAAACCCAATAAACTAGTGCAGGCAACCTAGGGGTCTTCCGGTCTTGTGTTCTCAAAACACAGAGTTGAAGATGGCGTGTTCTGCCTATTTCTGTATTTCATCATGTCTATCTTCGTACGTATAACAACCTGTTCTCTGCCTATTGTGTAAGTCGCATTATTTTTTCGTAGCTATGTTCTGACAGTTTTATGTTGTCAAAACATATAATAACATTGAAAATGAAGTACTGTGTGCGCATGCGACCAAAAAGGATCCCCAGTGTGATCTAGGTACGGTATATTTTCAGAAAAATAAGAAGTGAAGATGTTATTTCATATGTTATAACCTGCTGTACTTATATCACATATAACCTGATGCATAAGCATATGTGTGCTCTAACAACTCTATAGCAGTGTATTTTTAGCAATAGTTTTTCATGGTACGTATTTTACCTACTCAACGCATTCAACCGAGGCCCATCACCATTCTTAATTAATGGGCCCACAAGATGACTAGAATCAGAAATAATATGAGATGTAGGGATTAAGGACATGATTGGTTGCCCGCATTTGGTCGGACCAGGACCAGGCCCGGATGCAGGTGTGGGAAGTTTGGTTGCCTGCATGCAAGCCTGTCTTGTGTGATGCAAAAGCATCACAGTCAACCTGGCTCCCGGAAAACATAAATGAAACTCGTTTCTCCAAAGGCTGGCATGCACGTGAGGGGCAACAAGCAATCGGATGTAACAAAAAAGACTAGCGTTAGGCTGATATGCATGCAACCAATCACTTCTCATCAAGACAGCCAATCGCGCCCTAAATGTTAGAGTAGAAAATACAATTCTACTTCTATGGAATGTTATCTATATAAATTTAAAGGGATAAATTCATTTCGCTCCTGAAACAATTCACTTTGTCCAATTTAATCCTTGAGCAAAATTATATGGTTCACTTTAAATTATATGTAATTTTTCTTTTTTGTTTCCCTTTGTATGATTTGAGCTTAAAGCTCAAACTTTGGATGATGGTAGATAATAATTTTTTAGCGTAAGGCTCTAAATTTTTTGTTATTTAAATTTTGAGCTCTAAAATAAAATGGTAAAAAGAAGAAGAAAAAAGACAAATGCATAAAGGAGTATATTGCGCCGACTAGAATTGTTCGGGGAGTAACTTGAACAAAGTTGATTGTTGGGGAGTGTGAAATAGACTTTTTTCCCAAATTTAAACCAGTAAATCCAAGACCTACACAATCATAATGTGTGGAAGTATATTGGATCATTGAAGGGTAATATAGAGTGACAGGATGCTTTCTCGAACTTTTGACAGATTAAAAAAGATTTGTTAATTCTAAGCTGACTGAGATTTTTACTTGTTATACAGAGATTGTGTCACTAGCAGAGTAGCTAGGAATAGTTGATGAGTTGCTACCTCTCGTGGTGTTTACTTTCCTAGTAGGCCTAGCAACAATTATCTTTCTCTCTTTTTTTTTTGCAAAGGTAGCAACAAATATCGAACATAGTGACTTCGCTAGAGTCAAATCTCAATTACCTGAGACCCCTTTAGATTATATAAGCGCTCATGTGGATCAAGTGCCACCAAGGACATACTGTAGCTAGCAGTGTGCCCGTACATGGTAACCTGACGCTAATTCACCGGAAAGCACGGTACGAAGCTGCCAAGCGCACGCCACGGTTATCGAACCATGGACGCGCCCCATTTTGCTTTCATTTGCACGCATATAAATAGCTTTGGGATTCGTCGTGCCCAATTTGCTAATTTTAAAACATGCTTGAGGTTGACCAAAAGCCGAGATAAAAAGTTGCTACATTTACATGGGAGACCTACACAGATCTCCAATCATGCACACGCACTCTATATAAGAAAAACGGCAGAGGATAGATTGATTCAGGCCATATTCGTCTAGATAGCTAGGCATACTGATCGACTAGTTAGCTAGAGATCGAGTTGTAGAGGTAGTAGGCACCAAGAACTAGGTGCCCAGCATGTCGTCGATGCAGTTTTGCACCTCATCAGCTGTACTCGTGCTCTGGCTTGTGCTTGTGTCGTCGTCTTCGACGTCGACACAAGCCGGAGACGTACCTTCCATACCTATCCTGGCCCGCCTGAACAAGGACCCCGCCACATCCCTCTATACCATCACCATCAAGCACGGCGAGCACCCACTGGTGGTCGACCTCTCCGGGCCGCTACTCTGGTCCAAATGCCCACCCGTGCACCGCACAGTCCCGTGCCTCAGCAGCGTGTGTAATGACTTCAACCAGAACCTTCCATACAGCAGGTGCAAGGACTTTGTCTCGGTGCACACCGATCCTAGTAATCCTAGCTGCGCCTGCCTAACGAACCCCTACAACCCGGTCATGGGCACGTGCTCTCTTGAATACGTCACCACCTTCACCCTGTCGGCAAACGCCACGGACGGCAAGAACCGGCTGTTCCCGGTGACCTTCAGGGCGCTCGGGGCCTGCGGGAAAAGATGGCCCTCCGACTCGCTGCCGGCAGACAGCTGGGGCGTCGCAGGAATGTCAAGGCTGCCGCAGTCGCTGCCGGCTCAGGTTTCGTCGATTTTCGAGGTGGCCAAGGAGTTCGCCTTGTGTCTCCCTAGGAGTGGCGGAAGCAGCGGTGCCGCTATCTTCGGCGGCGGCCCGTTCCAGCTGCTGGCGTCGCCTCCCGGAGCTCGCCGAAGGTATCCGTCAGAACCTGCTCCCGTTGATCAAATTCCCCGAGAGCGGCGCCTACTACTTCCGCATAAACGGCATCAATGTCAACAACGAGCCTGTGGCCTTACCCCCGGGCGCGTTGGACTTGGACGCCAGCCATGGCACAGGCGGCGCGATGTTCAGCACGGTGATGCCCTACACCGTGCTTCGCTCTGACATCTACCGCGCACTCTTCGACGCCTTCGATGCGGCCACCAGCGGCATCCCGCGGGTTCCTTCGGTTCAGCCATTCGAGAGGTGTTACCAGGCCTCCGCGCTCAGCTCCACCCGCCTCGGCTACGCCGTCGCCAACATCGAACTACTCCTCGACAACGGCCGGACCTGGTTGATTCCGGGTGGCAGCTCGCTAGTGCAAGTCAACAACAACACCGTGTGCTTTGCGTTCCTCAACATGTCACTCAATAAAGGGGTGCCTGGTTCACCGCCGGTGGTGCCCGGTGAACCGGCGGTCGTGTTTGGCGGCTACCAGCTCGAGGACAGCCTACTTCTGTTCGACCTGGAGAAGGAAACGTTTGGCTTCAGTGGACCCCTCGCCGGAATGCGCACAGGCTGCCACAACTTCAACTTCACCATATGACGCGGTGTCCTAGAAGAACCAAGAGGACGCTCTTTGCACTCCAAGATGTACTATTTCATCACCGTGATGTAGTAAAACTTGCTACTTTTTCACCGTGATGTAGTAAAACTTGCTACTTTTTCATCACGTTGGCTTCGAAATTCAATAATCTAGCACGGAGCAACTTATCATCTCTGGGTATTTAGAGCATCTCCAAGAGAGCACCATAAATCTTTCCTAAATGAAACTATTTGGGTATAATTCAAAAAACGATCTCCAACAGCTCCCCAAAACAAATCACAGATTTATTCTCTCCCTAAATTCACCTCATTTGTAGCTAAAAACTGAGAGAAAGTTGGGGGCCCCAATCCTTCTATTTACAAGTGAATTAATGTTGTTGTGGCCTCAAATGATGACGTGGTCCAATCAAAATCATTCTTGATCCATTTTTAGAGAGAACTGTTGGAGGAGACAAGAGAAATTATCACTAACAATTTTTAGGCTGCTCCTAAAAACAGTCTTTTAGGATCAATTTATTGGAGAGCTTTTGGAGATGCTTTACGTCTTGTTCCGAAAACAAAGAGCTGGAGAGTACTCTGCATGTAGTCATCGAAAATTAATGAAATTAAATTATGCTATAAATATTCAAATTATTTTATATCTTTAAAGAGTTATAAATATTAAAATATTTAAATTATATTATATTTGTAAGTAGAATTTGTATTAAACTAAAAATAGTTAAATTATATTATATTCATAACAAGCTGAACTAAAAATATTCATTACATTATATTTTATTATAAATATTGAAATATTTTGTTATAAATACTCATTACATTGGGAATGTGACTTTGGAGCATTCAACAATGCTAAGCTTATCATCAACTCGATGGACATACCCAAAACCAACCAAACACTACTATAGACTAGCATGACGCTTTTTTTGAAATTTTGACTCATCAAAAAAGTTATGTTACAGATATTTTTATTTGCTGCGAGGATTGTGACAAGAAACACTTGTTTCAATCTTGGAAGAGTTGAGTTGCAACCTAGGTGTTGCCGTAGTAATGGTTGATAACAGTAACCGTGCTAGAGTGAAAATAATCTCGATCACCTAAGACCCGTTCTAGAATATATATAAGCGCTCATGTGGATCGAGCGTCCGTACATGCTAACCTGACGCTAATTTACCGGAAAGCACGGCACGAAGCTGCTAAGCGCACGTTGGGGAAGCATCTACGACTCTCGAACCATTGACGAGCTACCGTGCTTTGGAGGCATAAAATTAGCCTTGGGATTCGCCGTCCCCTTTATTATAATCTTAGACCTGAGGTTGACCAAAGCTGAGAAGTTGATAAACTACACGGGAGGCCTATACAGATGTTCAACCATGCATACACTACACGTATTCTATATAAGCACAAGAGCATATATCAATTGATTCAGGACACATCCATTTAGCTAGCAGTAGTAGCTAGTGAGGTACTAGTAGTCACCAAGAAGCAGAGGTGTCGAGCATGTCGTCGCTGCAGTACTGCAGCTCAGTTGTGGTCGTGCTCTGGCTAGTGTTTGTGAGGATACAAGTCGGCGGTGCTTCCAACGTACCTATCCTGGGCCGTTTGGGCAAGGACCCCGCCACATCCCTGTACACCATCACCGTCAAGCACGGCGGGCACCCGCTCGTGGTGGACCTCTCCGGGCCGCTGCTCTGGTCGAGATGCCCGCCGGTGCACCGCACCGTCCCGTGCTCCAACAGTGTGTGCACGGACGTTAACCGGGACCTCCCATACAGTAGGTGTGAGCTCTCCTTGGCGAACACCCATCCTAGTCCAAGCTGCAACTGCACGACGCACACCTACAACCCGTTAATCGGCACGTGCAATCGTGGAGATGTCACGACATTTACCCTCTCGGCGAACGCCACGGACGGCAAGAACCCGCTGTTCCCGGTGACGTTCAGGGCGCTCGGGGCCTGCTCCGACGAAGCGCGATCGCTTCCCGCGGACAGCTGGGGCGTCGCAGGAATGTCCAGGCTGCCGCAGTCCTTGCCGACTCAGGTCGCATCGTCGTTCCAGGTAGCCAGGCAGTTCGCCTTGTGTCTCCCCACCACGAGTGACCGAAGCGGCGCTGCCATCTTCGGTGGCGGCCCGTTCCAGCTCATGGCGTCGCCTGAACCCGTCGAACTCGCCCAAGGGCTCCGCCAGAACCAAGTCCCCTTGCTCAAGTACCCCAGAAGCGGCGCATACTACTTCCGCATCAGCGGTATCAACGTCAACCACAAGCCCGTGGCCTTTCCTCGGGGCGCGTTGGACGTTGATGCCAGTGCCGGCAGGGGCGGCGCCATGTTCAGCACGGTGACGCCCTACACCACTCTGCGCTCCGACATCTACCGCGCGCTCTTCAACGCGTTCGACGCGGCAACGAGCCACATCCCGCGCGCTCCAGCAGTGAAGCCGTTCCAGATGTGCTACCAGGCCACCATGGCCACCCGCTTCGGCTACGGTGTGGCCACCATCCACCTGCTCCTCGACAACGGACGGACATGGCTGGTGCCAGGTCGCAGCTCGCTGGTCCAGGTCAATGACCAGACCCTGTGTTTTGCGTTTCTCGAGATGTCGACCGGTACGAGGGTGCCAGTGATGCCCGGTTCACCAGCGATCTTGTTTGGTGGGTTCCAGATGGAAGACAACCTGCTGCTGTTCGACCTGGACAAGGAAACATTCGGCTTCAGTGGACACCTCGCCGGAATGCGCACTGGCTGCCAAAACTTCAACTTCACCATGACGACGGTTTCTTAGAGAGGAACCAAGAGGAATACGTTCTCCTGTTTGGCTGTTTACATGAATGATCGCAAGTTATCAACGCCGCACCACTTTCTCTTTGCATTCCAGGATGCACCATTTTGTTTAATTAGTTTAGCCGTTTTGATGTAGTAACACTTACACTACTTTCTTTCAGTTCACCACGTTAGCATCGAAAATCAATAATCCAGTGCGGGGCAACCTATATGGTCTCCCGGCCAGACTTCGTCTTTTTTCCACGTTAGCATGGAAGAGCTGAATATGGTGTTTGCCTATTTATGTATTCCATATATCTACCAAACTGTTGTTGCATAACAATATGTACTCTACCTACTTTGTTACTACTTCTACTACTACTGTTTGTTAGCTACGTTTTGACATTTTTACACTATATAAAAGTATATATATATAATAACATCAAAAATAAAATAATGTGTGCGGAGGACCAGAAGGACCCTAGCTAGTGTGATTTATGATACTGTTTTTTTTAATAAAAACTGAAATAATATTTCATATGTCAATCTGCTGCATGTGAATCTGTGTGCTCTACCTACTATGGTATATACTTTAAAGTTTTTCATAGCATAACATAGTGGGCATGCATTTTATCTCGCTCTCAATCCAATCCATCCGTAATGGGCACACAAGAGGCCAGGATTCATATATAAAATCTGACATCAACAAGCCTAGAACGAGCTAGTGCAATGTTAGAACCCAATATCCCAACAACGGGAAAATGAAATCCAACAAGGTTTTTGCTTGTTATTTGGTTGGTAACCAAAGTATGCCAGATATAGGTCTATGTGACATGTGGAGTACGCATCTCAGCTTGGGAATGTAAATACATCGAGAAGATGACTTTGGAGCATTCAACAATGCTAAACTTATCATCAACTCGACCTCCATAGCCAAAACAAGAATATTCAACTGGTGTAGGCTTTTAACCTGGTAGATAAAAAACGATAATTCATTTGTATTTTAACACTCCTTCTATCTAAAAAAATCTAAGATACATGGAATCGCACATTTTTTCAAATGTAGCATTTTTTTCCATAAATTGTTCCTATTAACATTTAAATACAAAATTTCTATCCCACATTAGGACTCTTTTCCCTTAATTGTACCATGAATTGCACCCAAAATACTACATCATATATCTCAATTTATTTTTTATTTTAGCTCTAACTAGATAAATTAAGAAGAGATACAAAATGATGTGATGAAGTGGAAACAGAGTGACAAGTAATTTTTTTAAAAAGAAAACTGCAAATGACTAGAATGATAAATAATATGGAGGTGTAGGGAGTAAATGTGTGTGTGTGTGTGTGTGTGAGTGTGTGCAGATAAATTTGAATAAATAGAGGAGGATCGGTGAACTAGTAATAAATTCAAGACATGTGCCGTGCAATCAAAAATGCGCCGGAAAAGTTCTCTTTTTACTCCCAAACAATTCACTTTGTCCAATTTAATACCCAAACAAAATCTTGGCTCGATTTACTATCTCAAATAATTTAAGTTGGTGCAATTTACTTCCTTGCGTAATTTGTCTTTTTTTCTCGCAATTTACTTCCTTGCGTAATTTGTCTTTTTTATTTCTCTTTGCATGCATTATATTTGAAGCTAAAATTTTGCATACCATATCGTCTTGCACTAAAAAAATATATAGTATGCATTTTAAGAATATGGTTATAGTTTTAATAGCATCCAATATTATATGAACTATAGAATTTCTAAACTTATATAAACAATATTTATAAAAAAGTACAAGATATTTTAGTTTACACATAGATTGATAGCATCTATCATCACGCAAAAAATGATTTTAAAATTTAAAGCGTACAAAGAGAAATAAAAAAGATAAATTACTCGAGAAAATAAATTGTACCAACTTAAATTGTTTAAGGTAATAAAATGAGTCAACATTTGTTAGGGTACTAAATTTGGACAAAGTGAATTGTTCGGTGTAGTAAAATAGACTTTACCCAAACTGTGCCCAAGTATGTTGGATCACTAGGAGGATAATATTGAGCATAATTATGCTTTTCTTAAACTTTTGACTCATTAATATTTTTACCATTTCTGACTTAACTGAGTTTTTGATTTGTTGTAGGTATTGTCACATGGAACACTTGTTTTAGGGTGTGTTTGGTACGGCTTATGCACAAAGTGCTTATAGTGCTTATACTGCTTATAGTGCTTATTCTATCAAAACTGCTTATAGTGCTTATGTAGCATAAGCAGATCAATCCGTTTGGCAAAACTGCTTATGCTTATTCATCAAAACTTCTTATTCTCACACATAAGCACTATAAGCTACGTTTTGCTGCTTTGCCTAAAATGCTTATGTGTAGTACAAAATGACAGAGTGCTTATAGGTGCTTATACCTCATAAGCACTTTGCTATTTTGTCGTTTGACACTTCAAACTGTTTATTGAACATAAGCACTTTCAATAAGCAGTTCAATAAGCTGTACCAAACGCACCCTTAATAATCTGCAAAAGTTTGAGTTGTTACCGGCCTCGTGGTGTTGCCTCTTGCTAGTTGCCGCATCAATGGTTGAAAAAATAAGAGTGACTACGCTAGAATCAAATCTCAATCACCTGAGACCCCTTTAGAATACGTAAGCGCTCATGTGGATGAGTGGATCAAGTGGCAAAGAGCTACTCCCTCCGTTTTAAATTATAAGACGTTTTTGACTTTCCGAGATTATGTATGACTGCTCGCCTTATTCAAAAATTTTGTGCAAATATATAAATAAATAAGTCATTTATAAAATATTTTTAATGATAAAACAAATCATAATCAAATTAATAATATTTACATAAATTTTTTGAATAAGACGAACGGTCAAACATAAAGTCTGAAAGTCAAAAACGTCTTATAATTTGAAACAGAGGAGTACTAGCTAACCTGACGCTAATTCACCGGAAAGCACGGCACGAAGCGCAAGCGCACACCTGGAAGAACCTACGAGTCTGGAACCTTGGGATTCGCCATGCGGATACTATAATCTTGAATCAGAGGCTGACCAAAGCTGAGAGAACTTGCTACATTTACACGGGAGACCTATACAGATCTGCAACCATGCGCGTGCGCACTCTATATAAGAAGCACAAGAGCATAGCGATTGATTCAGGCCATATCTGTTTAGATATATTCGAGGCAGTGTAGGCACGAATAAGAAGCAGGCGTCGAGCATGTCGCCGCTGCAGTACTGCAGCTCTTCATCACTTGTGCTGGTGCTCTGGCTAGTGCTTGTTTCCTCGTCTCTGACGACGATACAAGCCGACGACGTGCCTTCCACACCTATCCTGGCCCGTTTGGGCAAGGACACAGCCACATCCCTGTACACCATCACCATCAAGCACGGCGAGCATCCCCTGGTGGTGGACCTCTCCGGACCGCTGCTCTGGTCGAGATGCCCTCAGGTGCACCGCACCGTCCCGTGCTCCAGCAGTGTGTGCGCGGATGTCAACCGGGACCTCCCATTCAACAGGTGCGAGCTCTCCTTCGCCAACAACGATCCCAGTCCTAGCTGCAACTGCACGACGCACACCTACAACCCGGTCATCGGCACGTGCAATCGGGGAGACGTCACGACCTTCACCCTCTCGGCGAACGCCACGGACGGCAAGAACCCGTTGTTCCCGGTGACGTTCAGGGCGCTCGGGTCCTGCTCGGACGAAGCGCGGTCGCTTCCGGCGGACAGCTGGGGCGTTGCGGGAATGTCCAGGCTGCCGCAGTCGCTCCCAACTCAGATATCGTCAATTTTCAAGGTGGCCAAGGAGTTCGCGCTGTGTCTCCCCAGGAGCGGCGGAAGCAGCGGCGCCGCCATCTTCGGCGGCGGCCCGTTCCAGCTCCTAGCGGCGCCTCCCGTGGAGCTCGCCGAAGGTATCCGTCAGAACCCGCTCCCCTTCCTCAAGTTTCCCGGGAGCGGTGCCTACTACTTCCGCATCAACGGCATCAACGTCAACAACGAGCCCCTGGCCTTACCACCGGGCGCGTTGGACGTGGACGCTAGCCGAGGCAGGGGTGGCGCCATGTTCAGCACCGTGACGCCCTACACCGTGCTTCGCTCTGACATCTACCGCGCGCTCTTCAACGCCTTCGACGCCGCCACCGCGTTCCAGCAGTCGAGCCGTTCAAGATGTGCTACCAGGCCTCCGCGCTTGGTGTCACCCGCCTCGGCTACGCCGTGGCCAACATCGACCTGCTCCTCGACAACGGTCGCACTTGGTTGATTCCAGGTGGCAGCTCGCTGGTCCAGGTCAACGACCAGACAGTGTGCTTCGCGTTCCTCGAGATGTTGGGTGATTGGAGGATTCCTGGTTCGCCGCCGGTGGTGCCCGGTGAACCGGCGATCTTGTTCGGTGGGTTCCAGATGGAGGACCACCTGCTGCTCTTCGATCTGGACAAGGAAACGTTTGGCTTCAGTGGACCCCTCGCTGGAATTCGCACCGGCTGCCACAACTTCAACTTCACCATGTGATGGCGCTAGTGTCTTAATTAGAAGAACCAATAAGAGGACGCTTTCCTGTTTCCATGAAGAATAGTCTCAAGTTAGCGCCACATCATCCCCTGCTTGGTGTCCGTTTTCGTTTCATGTACCATTTTGTTTCATCGATCATCAGTCATCTCCATGCAACACTTTCGCTTCAGCTTGTTGCATTAGCATCGACAATAAAACCTAGAGCTATGTTTTGACAATTTTATCTTATCAAAAGCATGTAATAACATCGAAAATTTAAATAGTGTGCATGGGTGACCAAAAAGGATCCTCAATGTGATCTACGGTATGGACTTCTATTTTTCTTAAAAAAAAGAAGTAAAGAAACCATTTCATATGTTTATCCGAACAAGGATATGTGTACTCTACCTACTTCATCAGTCATCATGCTTCAGACATGACCCAATATCCAGACTTAGAGTGAATGAAGCCTAAGAGCACCTGCAACGTATGCAGAAAACAATCATGGTCCATCTGGCGGTTCGTCAATGAACCAATGCCAGAGAGAGAAAAGTGAACCATGTTCTTGCGTCGATCGCTGGCGAACCGTGGTGAATAAAAATGAATAAACAAATCAAACAAGAGGCCTTCGCGTGAATCGTCTTGGTCCCAGCTTCATCCGTATTCAGCTTTAGCCAGAAAAATAAACTTTTTAATTTCGTAGCACAGGCCCACCAACCGAACCTAACACTGCGAGGATCGAACGTTAACACAAATCGATTTTAGGAGCTCGACGCATGCCGCTCGGTTCGAACTAGCATTACTGGTGCTCTAACAGTGTTAAGGGCTTGTTTGCTTGCTATATATTATAATGACTTTGGAGTATTTGGCAACGTTGAGCTTTACCATCAACTCATTCACGGTATCCAAACCAAGATTATTCAACTCGAGTAAACTTTTAAGCTAGTACATAAAAAACAATAATACATTTGTATTTTAGAACCCTTCATTGTTGAGAGATCTAAAAGATATGGAATCAACAACCACCTTTTTTTTACCAAAATTGTAGTTTATTTCATAAATTGTGCCTACTAAGATTTAAATTCAAAACCCATGCCTTTCATACCGCATTCAGCTGTTATGTACCACAAATTACAACCGAAATACTACACCATACGTTCCAATTTATTCGCTATTTTAACTCTAGCCATGGAAATTTAGAATATATGAAATGGTATGCTGAAGGAGGGGTGGAAGAGAAGAGAAATAAAGATAGAGATGTGTTCGAAGCGAGATTGACAACTAATTGTAGAAAAAACTTAAGACAACTAGAATCTAAACAATATGTGACGTACCTAGGGAGTAAGTGTTAAAAAAGGCTAGACGATATATACACTTTGATGGAATGCAATTGAGATAAATTTGAATGAATAGGGGAGGATTACGTTGAACTACTAATAAATTCAAGATCTGCACAATCGAAATGTGTCAAAGTATATTGGAACATAGGAGCTTAATATAGTGAGCAGCATTATGCTTTCTCAAACTTTTTTCACTCGTTAAAATATATAGATCCCTTAATAAAGTTTAAGATTTTTTTTTGTTGCAGGGATTGTGACACTTGTTTTAATTTAGGAAGAGTTGAGTTTGCTACCTCGTGGAGTGTTAACTTTGCTAGTTGCCGTAGCAATGGCTGAAGCAAGTGACTGCTCTAGAGTCAAATCTCAATCACCTGAAACACCTTTAGAATATATAAGCGCTCACGCGGATCAACTGCCAAAGAGAGCTAGCTTGCTGTGTGTCCGTACATGGC
>JAUNZO010002865.1:0-21669 GCA_031894775.1 Chloris gayana | reverse complement strand
CATGCCTCAGTTGCCCGGGATCTGTTGTGCATGCAATTTTCACAAGGGTTCGAGCGAAGTTTCTTCAAGTGGACATGAAGGATCAGATACTGTACTATTAGCTCTTTTGTTTTGCCTTTTGGAAAGTGATGCCTCATGAACATTATACACTTTGTATAAACGGTCGTATCACATGTCTCTCTAAGTATTTTATCATCGTTTTCTTTACAAATATGCATGTTTATGGTATGGCGAGCTGCTCAAATGTCTCTGTTTATGACTGGCTTCGTGCTTTTGTACCAGGCGAGCATGAGCATCTATACTTCAGAGCTCAGGTCTCTGTTCTCCTGTATGCCCTATTGGTTGTTGCTCTAATCCATCTCTTTTCTCTCTCTTCAATCTTGCATGCGCGTGATTTGAACAAAGACTTCTGGTGCAGGCATACCTTGCCTTTGAAAAGATTTGAGTGCAGGATTTACATAACTTTGCTTCCTTGCTTAGAAAAAGGCCATTTAAAAGATCATTCCATGTACAATTGTCATTTGATTCAATGGCAAGCTCATAGTATATATGATTTTCTAAATCAGTTATATGCTATAATTATAGAACTTCCAGAAAATTTACTGCTTATTTTTAACGGATATCGAAAATTTACTTCATTGATGCAAACAAGTTACTTATTGTGCATAATATATAGTGAGCTGAGGAGTCATCTCATCCAAACGTTAAAATGTCTTTCTTTTCAAAAAAGAAAAAAGAGAAGAACAGTGAGCTATTGTTTTTGGGTATCTATTCCGTATGCTAATTTTCAATGCCCTGAAGATACCTTCTGTCTCGAGTAGATATAATTTGTAATGCACGCATGTGTCTCATCTCATGCCGTGAAGAAGAATAATTCAGACAAAAATTCGGAGTCTGCTCTTGCATCACATCAATTGGATACAACTACAACTGTACCTGCAAATTGTTTACGAGCATTATTTGTGCAGTTGCTAATCTGCATAGGGCTCCCAATTTTCTGGCAGCTATTCCGTTCTTTAATCATGCTTGTGATCATCCTGTCCTTGCGATTCAGAAGCTGACAAGGGTCCACAGATAGAGATGAATGTATCCGTTTTATGATCTCAGCAGGAATTGCCATATCCCAAAAATGAGGAAATGCTGCATCTCTTTTCCATGAAAAAAAGAGATGCAGTTGGAACAAAGTTAAATATCATCATTTAGAAACTTTAATCACCTGATTGTCATATATTCATTAAGTCGGAACAAAGTTGAACATTTGAGTTGAAACTACAACAATTCCCAAAAGAGAAACATGTACATGACCTCTAGATACACAAGGAGCTATTATAGTTTGTTAATTACTACTATATGGTAAATTGATACATTGTCATGTAGGGGCTAGTGCTCTGGAAATCATGTCGTGGGCGGCTAATATGTAGTCGACATCTGATAAAGGGAAAACAAATAAAAACCGGCCCCTCCACATCACACCAACTCTCCAAAGGAAGTGAAGAGGCCAGACGCTTAAGCCTACTAATTACGTGTAACGGTGTCAGTATGCTTATCCTTCCAAACTAATAAGCTGCTTGCTTTGTATATAGCATTGTAGTGCCAGTAGGAAAACAATGCAGTTTCGGTAGATGTTGAAATCTGATCGCACATGTTCCCCGTTGCGTTGAGGTTATTAGAATGAATCTCTAACCCAATTAGCGAAGCAGGTCTATATGTAACGTAAGTGAGATGTAGACATTTAGGGGCAAAAAATACACAAGGCTGACTAGACAGTACCACCTTCTCTGCTTCTCATGCTCTAAGCAATTTAAATGATACTTACTACCTATAAATAACTAGTTTCAACCTCGATATAATAATATCTTTCTTGCATATTAAATATAATTACAATGAGGAAGCACGTATAACTATAATATTTTTTTAGGAGTTTTCTGGTCCAAAATAATGGTCACTATTTTTCCTCAATTAATGGCCATTAGTTGAAGGGTAGTTTAGTAATTGCACTAAAGTCAATAATTTTTATTCATACAAATTTGTGTTAAATACACTAAAAAATGACTACAGCAATAATGATAATGATTAATTAGATTTATAATAAATATTCTTATGATTTATTCATATAAAAATGACTAACTTATTAGTTATGATGATTTTTTGTATTGTAAACATATTACTTTGACAATATTACCTTTGATAAATGGTCATTAGTTGTTAATTTCTAAAATTAAATCTACACCGTTAGATCCAACTAATGACCATTAGTTATGAAAAAATAGTAGTCATTATTTTGGACTAGAAAATTCCTCTACTTTTTCAAATAAGGAAATAACTACACTTGGAGATATAATGGAGGTTCCCTATTTGGCTCCCTTTAAACCATAAAACAAATCCAACTGTTCATGATGGATGTCTTCGCTAAGTTTGGTTGAAGTTTCACGAAAAGAATTGAAGCTTAGTTTTGATTTTATTCGGTGATTGTTTTTACTATGCTGTACCTCTTTAGTGAGTTTTGGGGCTATATATGTCCTCTCTTTTTTTTAGTAAACGTTGTGTGCATTTTCTTGAAGATGATGTAGAGACGGGGACCTTTGTTCCATTATCTAAAAAAGTATGAACCAGCATAAATGGATTGCACTCTAGAACATTTGCTTGATATAAAATCACATTGTTACTAAGTACTATTGCGTCCCTAATGGTTATGTTGCCTACTAAGCTTGCTTAATTAGATTAATTATTCGTCGATGCTCCGCCGGCTGCTCGATCACAAAGTAAACGTGACGCTGATTGCTCAGTGCTGACTCGTAAAAAAGCTAGAGATGGAGCATAAACAACTTTTGTACAACATTAAATTATCATATCGCGTGACGCGCATAAGAGCGAGTAGCCCAAATCATGAACCAATATTCTAGTAAGGTCTTCAAGCTGGGAAAAAAGTTAGCACCTATAAATGAGTGTGGGAGACCAGCCGGGCACTGGCATCCCATATCCTGCTCATCAGCTATAGCTGCCACCAAAGGAACAACAACCATCTCCTAGTCCTCGACCCCTTCAATGGCCAAGATCCAACCTTTGCCCGCATCCTCATCCTTTCCCTTCTCAGCGGGCGAGTGCCAAATCCAGCAGCTCCAGAAGCATGCTGCGTACACGGTGTGGATGAAATCGCTGGTGTTCAACGGCAACGGCTGCACGGTGTACGGCGCCGACGGCAGCGTCGCCTTCCGCGTTGACAACTACGGCTGCAAAGGCGGCCGCGAGGTCTTCTTCATGGACCGCTCTGGCAACACCCTCATCAAGATCCAGAGAAAGAGCTTTGGGGTGTTCAAGAGATGGGAAGCTTTCCGGTACACTGCCGATGGTGACGAGGCGAAGAAGCCATGGTTCAGTGTTCAGAAGGTCGAGAAGAATGGCGCCGCCGTGAAGGTCCACGGAAGCACTCGCGCCTACCGCATCGACGGGTGCTCGTGCAAATCGGACTACAGAATCAGCGGCGCCGACGGCGCTTCCGTGGCAGCGATCGCAAGGAAGCAGACGGCTTCCGGAGTCGTGCTCGGAGAGGATGTCCTGACGCTGACAGTGGGGCCAGACGTGGATCATCTGCTCGTTCTGGGCTTGGTGGTCATATGTGGCCTCATGAACCGTTGCTTGTGATGGGGAACAAATTGTTCTTCTCGTGTCAGCTAGTTTTTTTTTCTTAATTAGAGGATACAGTGTGTGAGGTTGTGTTTCATAGGTGGCAGCTTGAAGATTATTTTTCCCACCAATCTGAGGAGACGTTCCCTTTTTGGTGGATGGTTTTTTCCTGATCCCTGTAGGGGTCAGGTGCACCATTTTAGCTTTAGGATGTCACATATGGAACTTTTTTTTCAAGATTGTAATGTGAAACAATATTGGTTTTTTACTTGCATTATTTATTAATTAATCTTTTTACTCTTTGTTATTGTTGGTGTGAACGTTAGTTACTACTTACTAGTAGTAGGTTGGAAGTTTAACAACGAGCAAGAAGTTTTATTCATCAAAATACCTAACAAGAAGTCGATCTTTTACTCAATTTGTTATTTTTAGTGGGCATGATTTTATTTTTTGGGAAGGTAGACATGAATTATCTAGAGCCTCAACTAATTAGGAAATTCTAATTGAGTCGTTAACCAATTAGTACAAGGATTCGGATACGTCCAAGAACAACAATATAGTATTCATGCAGTTAATAATTTTGTTAGTTTAATTCTTGAGGTGATACATAGAGAGATATTGCTTTCATATCAATAAAAATACGAAGGAAGAGTCGTTTGTATGTCCTAGTAAGAGATTAATTATTTTCCTACTCATTCCATTTCCAAATTACTTGTTTTTGTTTGTCCGGGTTACATGCTTTCATATTTGACCATTGATTTTTAATAAAATTATATGATTTAACAACACATTAATTACATATATGTTCAAAATATCTTAGTAGTAAATTAAATCCAAAATTATAAACTTATGTTATTAAACTATATGAATTTTTAATTAATGTTAAATTTGAAATGAAAGTTATTTAACAACATCCTATTTTGAACCTACTATATCTAGTGCGCTTTCCCTTATTGGCAGACTTATTTATCCTAACACATTGCATAAATGAATTTCCCACTGTGATATTATACAAATACAAAAGTCTATAGATACTAATTCAAGCTCATGTCGAAACACGCACACGCACAGGCACACGCACGGGCATGTACACAAACACACTTCCACAACGCCTCCAACTGTTCCTCTGTTCATTCACACCATGATCCAACCACTGGCAGTTGGTAATGCCTAGGCGCGACGTGCTCTCTAGAACATTAACACCACCCGCCCGCTACTATGGCATGCATGCTCATATAGTATTTAGCTAAGCTCACACGCTAGGCAAACGTGACGCAAAGCTGCTCATCGTTGCTGCTGACCCGTACAAAGCTACTAGATAGATAGAGCACGAACAGCATTACTACAGCACTAATCTATCATATCTCAAGACGCGTACCAGCACAAAGTACTCCAATAACAAATTAACAATCCAATGAATTCTGTTCTTTTAAATCACGGTCTACGGAAGTGGAAAACTAAGACGGTATCCGTCTGCATAAATACATCTGATGAGAGACCTAGCAATTGCTGGATCATCATCATCCCCAATCTCTTCAACATCTTACCCTACTGCACCTTCAATGGCCAAGGTCCTGCCCTTATTACCTGCCGCCTCGACGTCGTCTTCGTCCTCCTCCGTGGAACAGCAGTGCCAAGGCTTGCTGCTGGGGCAACAGGCCGTGTACACGGTGTGGATGAAGTCGTTGGTGTTCAACGGCAACGGATGCACGGTGTACGGCGCCGACGGCGGCGTCGCCTTCCGCGTCGACAATTACGGCTGCAAGGGAGGCCGTGAGGTCTTCTTCATGGACTACACCGGCCGGAACCTTATCAGAATCCAGAGAAAGGTACACGTCGTCGATACATAACCATCATCATCTGTTGCTATATATAGATAGAAATAACATGTGCTCCTTGGCTTGATCGATCTGTTATCGTCAATTAGCCACACTACTGACTGTGTCCAAATTATATTTTTTCTTCGTTTGTTGTATATGCAGAGCTTTGCAATGTTCAAGAGATGGGAAGTGTGCCGGTGTTTCAACGACGACGATGACGATGGTCTCGCCGGGGTGGAGACGATGAGGCCGTGGTTCAAAGTGAAGAAGCAGGCTCTGAAGAAGGCAGCCACCGTAACGATGCATGATGGCAGCGGGAGGACGTACGTGATCGACCGGTGCGCACGCAAATCGGACTACAAAATCTGCGGCGCAGACGGCGCCGTCGTGGCGGCGGTGGCGCGGAAGCAGACGGCGTCCGGGGTTGTGCTGGGAGAGGACGTCCTGATGCTGACGGTGGGGTCGGACGCGGATCATCTGCTCGTTCTCGGCGTGGTGGTCGTGTGCGGCCTCATGAATGGTTGCTTGTGATACGATCATACGAATTTATTCTTCAGTTTTTTAGTTGTGAGCCTGTTTTGTTTCGTGGGAAAGAATCCTGATTTTTTCTCCACCAAATTGAGGACACTACTTTTCCCTTTTTGGTGGATGATATTTTCCTTTGTCAAGGGTTGTTCCAGGAATCAAAAGGTTGTTACATAAAAAAAGAATCAAAAGATTGTAATTGTAAAATTTTTGTAAGGATTTTTTTGGACGATTCCCCTATTTGCCACTGTAATGAAATTGAGTTTGCATGTCAGAGAAAGGAAAAGGAATGAGTCTGGCCAAAGAAAGAATTGAAGTGATCTCATTGACGGGCCTACCTTTACTCCAAAAAATAATTTCCCACTGTCACTTCAGCCAGGCACTGTCCTTCCTAGTTTAAGATTTACTAGTACCTATATGCTCGTGCAAGCTACACCGTCTTGACGGCGAAAAACAAAGTTAGCATTGACTTTGTTTATAGAATATATAAGAGCCGTAGGGTGTATGTAGGGCCAATGACAGTTATAAAGTGCATATATGATATCCAAGCGGGATGTGTATGCTAATGGTGCACGGCACAAAGTTTACTAAGTGAGACACGAGGAACGCCTTTTGCTGCCCAAGAATGAGCAGGTCGCTATCAGAAGTACACCACATCTCTCGTCCGCATCATCGGCGAACAGTTTATTCGGGAAATCCGATCGGAACCGCCCAACGCCCTCGATCGCCAGCATGCAACACGAGGCATAAAGCTGCCTGAAACTAGAAACTCTTGGTCAATTATGCCGCTATGAAAGGCACGCGCCAGCCATGCCTGATGGATCCGCCCCGCGAGATGGTTGAGCACTTAAATATAGGTGTCCCGGCAGATCAAGTACGTGCCGTGCGTGGGGTCACCGACGATTGATGACCAGCCAACTCGCGCCTATCAAGAATCAATTTTTTTAAAAAAAATCGTGCCTGTCAACCAGCCACAGATGGTCCTCCATATGAAAGCTCGCCATCTCCCTTTGGCGAGGGTTTGTGTTGCCACTCAGAAAGAAGTCGAAGCTTTGAGGAGCGATGGCTGCGGCTTCCGCTGGCGACTCCGCGTTGCCATCGGCGGCGCCTCTTGCGCCGACAACCTCGCTCGCCTCCGTCGCCCAGGGCGTGCCTCCTGAGCTCCCCCGCCACAACACAACCACAATCCTGCCGCCCCTCCTCCCGACACCATCGCCATCGACCCGGCGCTCCGGCCCCAACTCGAGTGCCTATGGAAGACATACCTCATCGGATGCAAGCGCCTCGCGGTGGCGTGGGCATGCCGGCGGAGTACATGATCGTGCCATAGTGCGCCCCAACCGGCGCACGAAGCCGCCGACTACTGCCGCTCGCTCCCGTGGTGCGCAGCTTGCGCGCCTGGACCGCGGCGATGCGCACCGTCACTCAAGCTCCCTCGACCATCGGCTGCCAGGTGAACAGTTCCGTGACACCATTCTTCATCTTTTCCATTGTGCGGTTGCTACCCCCTTCCCATCGACGCGTCTCTTCTCCCCCGCACCGCTTCGGGCTGCGGCGACGATGGACGGCGTGTGCGTCAATCGGTGCAAGGCGGGGAATGTTCTTAATTTCAATTTCGCTACGCCGAGCGATCGGTTCCGAGTTCTAGAAATTGCCCACGGCGTCTTCGCCGCCTTTGCGGCAAACGCCAACGTAGCGAACTTCATCGTCGGCCGCGGCCGTGCTAGCCTAGGCCCAACGACTCTTCTCCTCTTCTCGTCCTTCCAGGACGCCGTCTCCTACAGGCGGCGTGTGTCCCTTGCTCCGGTGAAGATTCAAATTCCGGGACCCACCGCCCGGGCGCCCGCGCACACGACACTCGGAGCCTCCCGTTTGATTTGAATTTTCCCCGGCTGGATTCGGAGATTCGGGACGCGTTCAATGCGAGCTGTCTTTCGTGCTGTCAATCGGAGCGTCCCTCTTGCGAGATCTCGGTGCCTCGCGCTGGGCCGGAATCCGGGGCCATCAAAACTCCCCCGACCTATTCCCGTGTCACCCTACGCGCGAGATCGCGGATGGGCCTCTCCTCGAGCCCAACGAAGCGATTGGACAACCAGCCAACCCTAAGCCACCGCTGCCGTCCGATATTTCCTCCGGCCTCCCTGCTCGAGTCATTGGATCTTGAACTCTCCTTATCCCCTCCCACACCCCTATCTCTCGGTTCGTCTAGCTCCAGCCCACTCCTCCCCCGAATCCCCGGCAACGCTCCGGCCGAGGTCGACGTGACATCGCCTCGCAGCCGCGCCGTCCGCCGATGGACGCCATCAATCCTCCAAGCTCCCCGCTCCTTCAAGGACGCCCTGCTCTCTCCCTCCCCTACCAATGGCCATGCTACTGCGCCACTATTTAGCCGCTCCTCCTCCAACGCTAAACCCAACAACTCCACAACCAAGCCTCGCTGCTACCGGTGCCTTGCGCAGGACCACCTCGTCGCTGCTTGCCGCGAACCACTCCGGTGTCGTGAGTGCCTCGGCCCGGGACACCGCAGTGCGACCTGCCCCATGGCCGGCCCGTCCATGCTCGTCGGCCAGGTCCCGGAACCCGGCCTCCGGGATGCGCTCGACCACGCCTCCGTCCGAGGCTCGCCGTGGCCTCCTCCCGCCCCCGCCTACCCGCTGGATTGCGCGACACTCTCGTCGTCCGCCGTCACCTTCGCCGGACCTCCCGGACGGGGAACAGCCTCGCACGCCTCCCTGGTCACCTCCGGGAGCTGCGTGGCATTGTGCGGCGGGCGGACATGCGCACTCCACCGGAGCGCAGGCTCCCCCTCCTCGCTCACCACTCCTTGCTGCGGCTTCCGGCGTGACGTACGGGACGGCTAGCGGGCGCCGGTCTCCGGGCGTCACCGCGCACGCCGAAGTCCACCTGCCGAGGGTGGACATGGCACTCGGCCATCGCTTCGCGTACGCCTACATCGAGCCCGGCTGTGCGGACCCCGGCCACTTCATCGGGCGCGCGCCGGAGGAGAGGGCCGGCAACCCTCCTTTCCGCCTTGCTCGCCTCCTCTCGCGGGGCCATGCCGGTGGTCTTCCCCGACGCTTTCATCCGCGACGCAGTTCTGCAGCACTCGCCCATCCGTCCGGGTGACCGTGTGCTCCTGCTCGAGCCCCATGAGCAGGCGGACAACCGCCTCCCGAGCGACTACAAGTTCTACGCCGAGCTCTCCGCCACGGATTTCCCCTTGAGCACCGGACGGATGATCGCATCCGCACCGCTTCCGTGTTGTGGGGAATGTTTGCTGCATCGACCCCTCCTCGCCTCACCGGAGCCGACTACGGTTCCGTTCGCCCGGTCGTCATGCTCGATGACCATCAAGCGGTGCCGGAGACGCCGCTTGTGCGCAACTTCGATGAGGGGCTCGCCTCCATCGCCAGGCCGCGCATCGTCGTGCTTGGGCGCGCCCCGGCAATGAGCCGGCTCCGGAGCATCATGTCTTCGCGCACACCGAGGGTCACCCCCGTGCGGTCTTCCGGGGCCGAGCGACAGGATGGAATGCCGGCCCTCCACGCCACCTCTTTGCTCGGGTCCGACGGAGTGGTAGGCTCAGCCCATGGGCCCTTTTCGCTTCGAGTGCACAGCTAGTTCTCTCCCTTCCCTTTCTCACTCTACCTCTTCCCCCGGGGACTTGGACCGTGGTACGGATGCTCTGCCGGACCTCACGGCTACTCTCCCCCAGACGCCGCCGGGCCAGCCTCGACAGGACATGTTTCGGGCCCACCGGCAGCCGGGTTGCGACCCCGTACTCCGGACGCGGTGCAAGAGGCGGCGAGGACGAGGTGCCCGTGGGCGCGGACGCGGCCGCGGAGGAGCCGGCTCCACCAATGCAGGAGACCCTCGGCGACCGTGGGGAGCACGAGCCGTCGCGCCGGAAGCACCGGGTTCGGCAGCGGCGGGCCGCGGTAGCGGCGTCTAAGCGTCGCCTTAGCAAGCGCCTTGCCGCCAAAGAGCAACCCCGATACGTCGATGCTGAAACAAAGGCGGCACGGCTAAAGGCGGCGAGCTGGACCTCACCGGCATCTCCAGCTCGCTCGCCTCGGCCTTAGCAGAGTCCGGCGTCCTTGAGCGTCCCCCACCATCGCACATCTCCAAAAAGAGTCTCCGGCAGCTGGGTGCGGCTTGCGGCATCAACCGCCTCCAACAGCTCAACGATGCGGTGCGGAGGAACGCCTAGTTATGTGTCCGTGTCCCGGTATCGTTCGTAGTCCGCGCAACTTGTTTGTGCGCTTTCCGTTGTTTAGTCCTTGTGTCCTCCGCAAGTTTACAGCTCGCGGTTGTGTGTTTGAGCGCTTGACGCTCTTGTATCTGTTTCGAACTAGTAAGAAAATTGTGGTGAGTCTAGTGTACCTTCCTGTGTGTTCTCCTCTTTCTCTTACCCTCCCTTGTTGCATGTCCGGTTTCCATGGTTAGTACAAAATCTTTTACCCGCTGCTCTTGGAACGTGAGAGGGCTAGGGGACTCCAACAAATGTGACAAGGTTCCGCCGAGCTTCGGCCATTAAACCCAATGTCGTGGCCCTCCAAGAAACGAAACTTTCCTCTATTGCTCCCACAAAAATTCGTTGCTTTCTTCCCTCACGATTAGATTCCTCCTTGTACAATGCCTCAATCGGGACTTCGGTGGAGTCCTCACGGCTTGGGACTCCTCTCGGCTTACCCGGGTCTCCTGTATCAAGCGGCAATACGATCTGTCCATCATTTTCTCTCTCGTAACGGATGGGAGCAAATTCTGTCTCACCAATGTCTACGCCCCCACAACTACCCCGGAAAAATCTGCCTTCTTGGCTGAACTGCGTGGGCTTACGCCACAGGACAACCTCCCCTGGATCATCATGGGTGACTTTAACCTTGTTCGTACTCCTGCTGATAAGAACACTAGCAATTTCCACAGTCGCCGAGGCCGCGGAGTTTAATGACACCATTGACACCCTTGAGCTCCCGGAAATCCCGCTCACAGCACCGCTCCTACACTTGGTCAAACAAAAGAAGCAACCCCACCCTTGTCGGGCTTGATCGTGTTTTTGTCAATCTTTATCGGGACCGTTTGTTCCCCAAGCACCCTACTATCTTCGTTGACCCGACACACCTCCGATCATGTCCCTTTGCCGACCAATTTCTCCACCACCATACCCGGAAATGGTTGTTTTCGCTTCGAGAACGCCCGGCTTCTCTCCTCGAATTTAAAGCCAAGGTCCCCGTAGCCTGGCACAAGCATTTCTCGGCGGAACCCGGCGAAGCGCTTTACAGCTCGGCTCAAGGCCTCGCCGCCGCCTAGGCCGTGCCCGGGCAAAGAAAAACGCACGGCAGCCCAACGTGAGCGTGACCTGCGCTTCCTCATCGACGCACTCGACCTTCTTGAGGAATGTCGCCTACTTTCGGGGATGAGGCTCTCCTACGCAATCCGGCAATCGACGCCTTAGACACTCGCCCTCCAGGAACAGCTTGAATATTGGAGGCAACGCTATCACATCAAAGTGGCCATCCAGGGGGACGCCAACACCCGGTTTTTCACACCAATGCGTCCGGCCGTATGCGTCGTAATACTATCCAGGTTCTTGAGAAAGATGGTGTTGATTGCTCCTCCCATGAGTCGAAGGCTAGCATCCTCCTCGACTACTACTCCAACCTCGCTAGGTACGGTGGTTCCAACCGTGTGGTCCTTCTCCCTTAGTCGCCTCTATCCCTCGGCCTCCGTGACGGACGCACTCACCATCCCGTTCACCCGCGATGAAATTCGTGCTGCTCTTTTTGGGATGAACATTCGGTCGAGTCCCGGACCCGATGGCTTTGGGCCGTCTTTTTATCGCTGCTTTTGGAGCCTCATCGAGGACGATGTCCTTACTCTTTTCGCTCACTTCTATGATGGGCGCCCGGACCTTGACGGCCTTAACCGTGCTCTCCTTGTTCTTCTTCCGAAAAAGGATGCTGCTAGGACGGCCGACTCCTTCCGACCAATTTCTTTGCAAAACTGCCCAGTAAAGATGTTCACCAAAGTCCCGACCAACCGGCTCCAGCTCGGCTATCACTTCGTTGGTGGATGATGATCAAACCGGCTTCATTAAGGGTCGATGCATTTCCGAAAATTTCGTCTATGCAGCTGAACTTTTAAGTTGCTGCTACAAGCGGAAGGTCCCTACCGTTGTCCTCAAACTCGACTTTCGGAAAGCATTTGACTCTGTCAACCGGGATAGTCTTGACCGCATCCTCCGAGGCTAGAGGGTTCGATGAGAGGTGGCGCGGTTGGGTCTCCAACATCCTCACCACGGGCAAAACTTCTGTCCTTCTTAATGGGGTCCCGGCAACCGGATAAATTGCAAGAATGGGCTGCGCCAAGGGGATCCCCCGTCCCCCTACCTTTTTATCATTGTTGCGGATGTACTTGCCCGACTCATCCGACAAGAGTGTCTCGAGGGCACTATCGTGCACCCGTTGCTGCCAAACACTCCTTGCCCGGTTCTGCAGATACGCAGATGACACTTTAATCCTCCTTAAGGGCGAGATGTCCGCCGTGAGCCGGTTGAAACAAGTCCTCGACTCATTCTCCGCTGCGATCGGCTCGGCAATCAACTACCACAAGTCAACCTTCATACCTATGGCCCTACCGGACAACCTTGTAGCAGACATGTCGCAGTTGCTTAGGCTGCTCCATCTCCTCCTTCCCTCGGCCTTACCTTGGGTTGCCTCTCTCTCCCACTAAGCTTCGGGTCTCCGACTATCGACCTCTTGTTGCCGGCGTAGATCGGTACCGCCATCTTGGAAAGCTCGCTTACTAGACTCGGAGCACGGTTGTTGCTAACCACAACGGTTCCGAGCAGCCTCCCCGTCTCATCGGATGGCCTCCTTACCTCTCCCCAAAACCGTGATTGCAGCAATTGAGCGTAGGATGCGTGCCTTTATCCGGACCGGTGATGACAAATGCCACGGCTCGCAATGCCTCATGGCATGGGAACAGAGTTGTGCGCCCGAAAATTGAAGGGGGCCTTGGGGTCAAAGACATCGAAACCCAAAACCATTGCCTTCTTATGAAATTCGTTCACAAGCTCCATTCTCGCGAATCGGTCCCGTGGAAAACTTGGTTCTTATCCGAGCTACGTGGTGACCTTGGAGACCGCCGCCACGACTCCACCTTCCCGGGGTGTATCATTGAGGAAGAACTAAACCGCTACGGAGCAAGAACACGAGTGCGCATCCGCAATGGGCGATCTACGTCTTTCTCGGTTCGACGATTGGCATGAGAAAGGGCGGTTGTTTCTAGCATACCCGGCTCTCTTCTCTCATACTACCCGTGCTCATATCTCTCGCCCACACAGTCCTCTCTCGGGTCTCCTCCGAACATGTTTCTCCGACCACGGCCGACGATCGTAGCGACCAACGAGCGCAATGATTTACTCCAGTCACTCACGGAGATAAGGCTTGATGATTGTCCCGATGATCGTTACATGTCTACTTCGTCACCAAAGGCTACGGTTCGCTGCCGCCTATCAAGTGCTACACCACACGTGCATTGTCGACCGAAACTCTACGATCATATGGCAAACCGGTGTGCCCTCGAAGGTCAAGTTCTTTGGATGGCTGCTTGTCCACGGCAGGACCAACACCCGCGCCAACTTGCTCTACAAAGGAATCATCAACACGGACTCCGCGTTTGTGAACGGTGTTCAACCGAAGAGGAAACGCTCCAAAGACCTCTTTCTCGATCGCCCACCGCGGCCTCTATCTCGGCTATGCCTCCACATTGACTTCACCAACATCTCCATCAAGACACCCTGGGAGCCCGCCATCCAGGACACCTACCAACCTCTCGTGTGGCCGGACGTCCCGTTGATCATTTTGTGGCGCATCCGGAAAGGGAGGAACGCACTCATCTTCCGGACGTAAGACACTTCCACTCCGCCACGCTTCGCGCGATCACACGGGACATTGAACTATGGAGCCACAGGTACAAGAAGCTCAAGACAGACATGCTAGTATGGCGTGATTATGTTTCCAACTCGTTATCCCCCAATGTAACCTCTCGCTTCGGTATGCCGAGCGCTTGATTATTTGTATAAACCGATACCTTGGTTTTCTCCATGTTCATTTGAATGAATGAATTTCGAGTAGGTGGGGATCCTCTCCCCCCCCCGAAATACTCAAAAAAAAAAAAAAAAAAAAAAAAAAAAAACCAGCCACAGATCTCCATTGATTTGTAGCATGGACAAGTATCGGAACACTAATTTAAACCAACAGCTAGTGATCTTGCTCGTCCTTGTCCCCAAAAACATATATTCGATTCAAAACCGTAGCGTGTGGTGGAATGGTACAGCAGGCATAGCTTTTGATCATTTTTTCCCCATTCATCACAGGCGACGGCGAGAGAGGAGAACATTGCCCAAAACACCGTAGTACTGTACATGCTGGTTATAAAAAAACGTGCTGTAGATGGGGGCCCAACCCAGGTGACCATATCGTGACCGACAGCCCGGCCCACTGTGGTACGCGCGTCCGCAATCTAGTCTAGTCCACACACGCGCCGCCTTCGTCAACACGTTGGCTCGGTAATCACGCGACGCAACGGCCAGCGATTAGCCGACGCCGTGGCCTCTCAACCTTTTCAGACTCCCGAGTCCCGACACGTTCGCTTTCACAAAACAAACCTTTTGCGCTGCTCAAATCAAAGTCAGGAGGAACGCAGACACTTTTCCCACCCCATCTCTCCTCTTCTTCTGTTCCGACTCCGGAGTCGTCCCCGCCGACCACCGCCGTCTCGCCCCCACCAGCACGCCGCACTTCTCCTCCCTCCATGGCGCTGCCGACGATGACCCACTCCTCCGCCTTCCTCCTCCCCGCCGGCTCTAACAAGCCCGCCGAGGACGCCGACGCCACGACCTACGCGCTCATCGTCCTCAACCAGCGCCTCCCCGCTTCGCGCCGCTCCTCTGGGCCCGCGGTGACGCCTCTATCTCTCTCGTCCCCACTGCCTCCTCGCTTCCCTTCGCGCCATTGTTCGCTGGCTCTCCGATCGGTTTCCCGTGCTTTTCTCACTCTGGTGCGTGCTTGTTTGTTTGTTTGTTTGGAACAGCGCGGCTGCGGCTGTGCGCGGACGGTGGCGCCAACCGCGTCTTCGACGGCATGCCGGAGCTGCTCCCCGATCAGGACCCGGCCGAGGTCCGCAAGAGGTGGTTACACGAATCTCAACCTTCCGTCATTGATTATCGCGTACGCATGTCTATGTTTGACCAAGTGCTTGCCATCTGTTTGATTTAATGCGCCAAAGACGACGATGAATTTTGCCTGAGTTGTTTGCTTCTGCTGAGGGCGATTGTGACGTGGCTTATTTTTTGAACGGTGCGGACGCATGCCTGGTCCAACCCGGCTTTTACTTGTCTTGATTCTTCCTTGCGTAGTGCATTTGTTATGCTACTTCCTCTGGAATATGTTCCTTTCAGGGGAGCGTCTACAGGCAATCCGGGTAGGGTATAGTACCTGATAACAGCAGCAAAAATGAAATCGCTCGGACAGCAAAAAATGAACTGCAGCTAGTGCAACTAAGCTGTCCTGAACAACATCAATTATAGAATATAGGAGTAAGTGTTTTCAAGAAATTTTGCATATTTGGGATTATGATTTATATTCGTAATTAGTTTAAGGAAACGTGGCGTGTTCAGTGGTTAGCTGACAAGTAACGACCATTTTCTTAATTCAGCTATTAAATCTCCTTTGATTCAAACCTTGTGTTTCCTAACTATATGATTTTGGATGCTCGAGCTACCTATTTGCCTTTTTCAGTATTGCTGCATGTGAGCCCATATGCTAAAATTTTAATATAATTCCAATAAATATGCTTAATGATACTTTTATATTTGGCTCTTAAGTTTGCTGTATGTTTTGAGATTTCTGTGCATTGCTTCTCATCAATCATCAGACTCGAAAAGTCAATTCAACATGATTAGTTGGCTGAGGGCATTATTTATATGGGAATATTCCACCAGGCAAAGGAGCATGGTTTGTTGGTTTGCCATGCCTGATAATCTGACACTAGTTGCAAGAAATTTAAGACAGTTTGGTTTGTTGGTAGTTGGGGAAGTATTCATGACATTTTGGAGATCTCATAATTTATCGTGCCTTCCTATAACAGGTATAAACCAGATGTAATTAAAGGGGATATGGACTCAATTAGGCCAGAAGTGATGGAGTATTATTCTAATTTGGTAAGCACTTTAAATTTCTGTTAAAAGTTCCTCACTGAAAATGACATGCTAAGGATCAGCAATTGTGCCAAGTAGTTGTACTGCATGAGAAAACTGTCGAGGATGGTTTCCATTATTCACGTCTTTGCATCTGCTGTCCACATGAATATGTCAGCATTTCTTCCTTGTCCCCATGAACTTGTCAGTATCATAGCCTGAAAGCTCCACCTATTATTAGAGTTACTAATTTCTAAGAAGATAAAATAATGGAGTGGTGACATTTATTAGAGTTTGCTGACTGGTCTTAAAGTTTCTGTATTCACCAACTGATACTCTTGTTATGATTGATTACAGGGTGCAAACATAGTGGATGAATCGCATGATCAGGATACCACTGACTTGCACAAGTGCGTATCGTTTATCACAAGAAATCTACCTGGACCAGAGAATTCTAAGGTATCCAGCTCATTTGATTAAAAAAATGTTGGCTACAACTTTGGAACATCAGATTTCGATGTTACGGTTTTTTCTGATTTCAGCTGTGCATTCTTGTTCTTGGTGCACTTGGGGGAAGGTTCGATCATGAGATGGGAAACATCAATGTATTATACCGTTTCTCTGAAATCAGGATCATCCTCCTGTCAGATGACTCTTCAATCTTTCTGCTTCCGAAGACGCACACTCACAAGATTCACATCGAGAGATTGATCGAGGGTCCTCACTGTGGCTTGATTCCAATTGGCACACCATCGACTAGCACCACAACCACTGGGCTCCGTTGGAATTTAGGTAAATAGCATAAAACTTTGCCATTTTGGGGTGTAGGTAAAAGCTTCAAAATTTGGTAGGGCAGTATTCTTTGCGCATATGACAACACCTAATCCTTGGTGCATTTCTCTCTTCAGATAATACTAGTATGAGCTATGGTGGATTGATAAGCACATCTAACATTGTGGCAGAGGACGAAGTAACTGTCACTTCAGATTCTGATCTGATTTGGACAATATCGATTCAAAATCGAGCTCAAGTAGCCTAAAACTGTAACATTGCCCAAATTTTGCCCCTTAAATTTTACGTGAATTAGTTCTTCAATTTATTCACTTTGTGTAATGTTGCTTGCCCTGCATTCTGTACCTAGATAAGTGTCTATATATGTAAACTTTTTATTCATATAATCTAGGATTTCACATTATGAAAGCCTTTATCTATCTGTTTGACTGTTAGAACATCAGATTCTCAAATGTGCGTGATGGCGAAATTCCTTGCGTCTTGTTTATGGCTTTATTAACAGCTCTAGATGCATCTGGATGTTTCTATTTGATGAAATGTTCCCTGGCGTAATTCCCTCGTCAGCCGTGAGCGAGTTAGTGCGACTCTTATCCGAAGACCATCTCTAACTGCCACTGGGCCCAACTAGTGCATCAGGACGGTCCCATACCTAATCCTGATATTTTTCCGGTGTCGTTCCTCTACTGCGCTTGGGCCCGCCTCTCTCCCGGTTGCTTTCTTCCTCCCCAAGAGCGCGAATAATTTTGCCTTTCGTAGGATTTTGATACAATCGCGAGTTTGTAGAACAATTTTCTTCTCGAAGCTTCTAGAAGGTTACTACAAGCTAAACCCAGATATCCATTCTTCAAATTTGAACGAAACCCTAACCCTAAACCCCAATGGCGGCTGGCGGCGGGGCTCCGTGGGCGGAGCAGGCACGGGTGGTGGGGGCGCAGATCCGCAACAGGTTCCGCGTAGCGCCCGTTGACCGCCGTTGGCTATGGCGGCGGGCCGACGCCCGCGCCTTTGAGGCGGTCCGGCGGTGGTCGGATCGCGTTCGGGCGCTGGTGCAGAGAGACCGGGGCGTGGATCAGAGCTCCACACCGCCAGCGACATGTCCTGAGGCGGCGGCGAAGCCATCATCCAGTGCTTTGAGATTCTACCGAAAGAAAGGTATTACCAAGAACTGTTCGATTCTACTTTCGTTGGAGTAAATGTTCTTCAGCCTACGAAATTTGCTCTGAACCTACTGAAACTGGCAACACTTACTGCTAGCCTTTTGATCATGCTCAAAATAAAGAGATTCTAACGATAAGTTCTTTGTTATTTAGTGGGCAAAGAAGTTGATGGGATTGAAGAATCTGTTATTTTCCGCTCACTCCAAGCATTGGCTGTTCCTCTTATTGGCAATGCATGCTATGTTTTTATGCATGGCCTTAACTCCGTCCAGGTATTCTAGCTGAAGAAGAGTACTTAATACTTCATTCCAGTTGTTTCAGTTGTCTAAACTACTATGAGGCTGCACAGATTTATGGAGCAGAGAAACTTCATCAGGCATTGCAAGAGAGAGCTAAAGGAAAGCCCCTTCTCACGGTAAAAAACCGCAAGATTGTAATATTTTACTCTGTATTTGTTGGGAGATAGCTAGCATTCCAAATGCATGTATGGTCATATGAATGAATTATGGTATTTGTCTACTTGTCCTGTTTGCTTGTGGATCATAGATTAATTTATCATGTTTCCTCTGTATCAGTTGACTGAAAAGTCGTGTTTGTTTCAGTCGACAATGTCTATCTGATCCCCCTTTGGATTATTAGACGTCTTCATTACTTTTACTTTGTTGTCTATGCCTTCTTCTGAATTCCATTTTTTGTGAAATAATTCATCTAAGTTATAACCGTCTGAAATCTGTTTATAATTCCATTTTCAGGTCAGCAATCATGTGGCCGCTATGGATGATCCCTTTGTAATTGCCTCGCTTCTACCACCATCTGTAATGCTGCAAGCTCAAAAGCTGAGATGGACACTATGTGCGACTGATCGTTGCTTTACAAACCCAGTTCTATCTACCTTCTTCAGGTCTGTTAAGGTGTTACCTGTTTCTCGCGGTGATGGAATCTACCAAAAGGTATCCAATTATCTCCGAATCACTGCTTAGGCCTGTCAAGTTATTTAGTGTTGATCACCAATTTATCCATGTCGTACATATTGTAAGGAAAATACTATTTACATTAGTTATGGCTAGGGAAAGTGTACGTCCTACAAAGAGCTATTAAAGCATTACTCACTGTGGCTTTGCTTATATTTACTGTTCTAATTGATGATCAACAATGTATGCTGCTATGAACTTTCCAGTAACATGATGTACTTTTAAATAAGGGTTATTTAGATTTGTGTCATTGCAAATGTTCACATTAGAAAACTGCCATTGTAAAAATAGGAAATGAGAAAATTGCCATTGTTGACCATTTCAACGCTAAATTATTTCACAAATACCAATCTTGCCCTTCTTCAACCTCCGTTGACTGGTCTCCTCTCACCGCTGGCCTGAGCCATTGCCTCGGCACGGGGGCACAGGCTGGTCTAGGAACGTTGTGTCGAGGCCAGCCCCACGTCATACGCCAGGCCACCATGGCTGCCGCCCCGATTCTCCATGAGGGAGCCAGGGGTGTAGGCACGACGGCGGCTGCGCGTGAGCGGAAGTGACAGTGGCTCTGGCTTGAGCATGACAGCGGCGGCAGTGCGTGGACGAGAAGGGGAAGGGGCGGCACTGGCATTGACGCGGTGGCGGTGGCTCATGCACGAAAAAGACGGGCAGTTTGGTCTTTCCACAATATTGAAATGTCAACGATGACAAAAATCTATAGGAATTGTAACCTCAATGACACATTTCTCATTACTGTTTTTGCGATGTCAGTTTTCCTATTGCGAACATTTGCAATGGCAAATATATAATTATTCCTTTAAATAATGGTGGGTACACATTATAAATGTGGAATGAAGTTCAGGATAGTTAGTTTTCTTTACGGAAATCCATCATCAATAGTATGTCTGATTTGGTAGTATCATGGTAATTATAGCCTCATAATATTAATATCTATATGGCGTTAATGGGTTCTTTAGATATTATAAATCTTCTTTCTGACCCAATATGACGGATTATGATTGGCAATGTTGGTTCTGTCTATAATGTCACTTCACTAACCGTTTTCCCCTCTATTTCAGGGAATGGATATGGCACTTTCAAAGCTAAATAATGGAGGATGGGTTCATATATTTCCAGAAGGAAGTCGATCAAGGGACGGAGGGAAAACCATTGCTCCTGCCAAGAGAGGTGTTGGGAGGTCAGATGGTTATTTCTCTTGCACTGCCCTTCTATAAAGTATGTTGAAAATGATCAAGGTCAATCAATAAGTGGCATGTTGGGGATAGGAAATTGAACATGATGGCAGAGAAGAGAAGCTATAATGTTTGATAGCTTATAAGGGAAACATACAAGTTTCGATGGCACAAGGAATTTCCTCTATAATATTAGACCAAAATTTATTTCCTTTTGTTTTCACGGCAAAACCGGAACTTCTCATGTATGTTGAAAATTTCTGGTGGCACTTATATTGAAGTCTACCTTGTCTAATTCCCTCTTTGTGTTAACAGATTAATAATGGATGCTGACAGCCTTCCGATTGTGATACCCTTTGTCCACACTGGGATGCAGGACATAATGCCTGTTGGAAAACGTATCCCTAGAGCTGGGAAAAGGGTATGTGCTCATACATCCACCTATGTGAGTCCTGTCACAACGCTATCACACTTGTGGAACACTAAACTGTTTATCTGGCTTTGCAGGTGATTGTGGTTGTGGGTGACCCAATCAACTTTGATGACCTGATTGTTAACAACAGTGATGACACCCAACATATTTCTAGAGGGATCTTGTACGATAAAGCAACAGAAAGAATTGGGCAGCGACTGCAGGAGCTGAAGGCTGAAGTTGACAGATTGGCAGCAGAGCAACAGTCTACTGAACTGCAAAATCATTACATACGGAATATAAAGGATGACGTTTACCGGCTTTGGCAGCAGGTTGACTGGGAGGCATTTGGCATAGGGAGTTCCATGTCATCAGAACCTTTATCTGTAGAAGAGCCATCGAAGCAAGCAAAGCCTGAACTGCACCTGGAAATGGAACCGAGTGTGAATCCAGCCCCAAGCGCAGCGATATCTTATGAAGTTGTTCCACATTGGTTCCGTCGTCACGTGGATCCTTCAGAGCTCATGGGTTTTGCTGCCCGTGGCCTGATCAAGAATGGCAGATTCTTGGACGAGGGATACAGAGAACTCCAACAACAGGCTACATTGAACGCTTGGTGGGGATCTCAAGCCAACAATGCTGTACCCAGATGGAGCACCGCCTGATGGAGGCCAAACTCTCCCTTTGTACATATGTTTTCCCATGATGTTGTTGACAAAATTTTGACAGATTCCAGTTCCTCCTGTGTGTTCTGAATATAGGAACCAAGATACATCACCATACAATAGTTTGCATAGGTTGTACTTCTGAAAGAACTGTCATATTCCATTCACACTACAATAGTGTGGTTGTAGTGTACTCCAGAGTCTATATTTTAATATATTTAATTATATCTGTTCGCTTCGCAAGAAAAGAGTATCTGAAAAAAATATAACTGGCCCGTACCGCATTTGAATTTTGTTTTGAAAATCAAAATT
>JAUNZO010002862.1:0-14367 GCA_031894775.1 Chloris gayana | reverse complement strand
GCAGTAAGTTGAAAACTATGACACATATCCTTACATGCTAAAATTCTCCAATACTCGCTTGGGCTCGTGGCCTGAAAGATGCATCGTGCCTCGTTTACTGCTCCTAATCTGTTCATCCTTCAAATAGTTGCATCAACTGGTGCTCCAAAAGCTCGGGAGTGTACCACTCAGACTGCATCTCAGCCTTGCTGGATTTCTGAAAATGCTCTCGATAAGCTGAGATAACCTTGTTGCACACAGCTCGCCGCACTGTCTCCCGAAGCCGAGGGTCTTCCACGTTCCAGTGCTCCTGCGTACGGTAGGTTGAATGGAACTGGCGGTGAAACCTGACGGTTTTTGAGGAATGACTGCACCAGCGGCTAGGCATGTTCTTTGTAGTGCTTAGAAGTGACACTACTGGCCCCCATGACACATCAATATATGCCTTTATATGATGATCAATGACGCCGTGGCGCGCTTGCACCCATGAGTGGCCATTATACTGACTCAGGTTCAAGCCCTGATCTTGTTTAACAATGAAATTCAGGTTGTTCATCAGGAAAAGGTGTTGTAAACCTCCGGAACTATAGGTCCCAGCTGTTGTGTCGAGCATGGCTTCTAAACTGATGCACAGCTCTTGCACAACACTGTCCAGAGAGTTCATGCCCTCGTCCTTGCCGTCCTTATGAGCAAGGATACAAGTAACAGAGTTCCTCTGATGCAACAATAGCCTGATGTAATTCATGACATACCGTGTCACTTCATGGACGCCCCCACCTCTTGGCACGCTCCTGGAAGCACTGTTCTTAATTAAAACTGTTAGCTCACGAAGCATGTGGGATACTGCTTCCCTTAACTTCCGCGGTGTTTGGTTATACTCTACCGCGGGAACGAAGAAGTCAGCATCGAGTAGTACCTTGTGCAGCCGCAGCACCACAAACAGCTTGTCAGGGGATAATCGTAGCTTAGTGATCTCATCTGCAAAGGACACAAGGCGAAGATTATACGACCATGCGAGCGTCTCCTTGGCCTCTTCCTTGCTGTAGATCACCTGCACCATGGCATCGATCTCGTTCTGCACCATGTGCCACCTCCATGCTGCAATTCTGTGATCCCCGGCTCGGATATAGTCGATTATTTGGTTCATATTTCTGCAGGTATCTGCATCAACTTCCTCACAGCTAAAGCCAGCATAGCTACTTCCAGATCCGGGTGTCGAAGAGGACCGTCCGGTGCTGGGGAACGTCAAAGATGCACCGCTCAAGATTGGGGATGTATCCATGATCTTGGAGGAAACTACAGTACTAATTGGTTTCAGCAGCTGCTAAACCCTATGCTTCGCTGTGTTGCTTGGAGGAGTATAGTGACTATTACTTGGTCCTGATAACAAAGGGTGTGTTCGTTTCCTCCTCTAAAATTTAAGCATCGTCACATTAAAGAGAATCTTATTATTTATGAATATTTCGATCAATTTAATGACAAAACCCTATTGACAGATTGGTGCTAATTTTCGAGATAAATCTAATGAGCTTAATTAATCTATATTTTGCTAAAGTGATGCTACAGTAACTGTCTTCTAATCACGACTTAATTAACCTCATTAGATTCGTCTCATAAATTAGTCTAAGGACCTGTAATTTGTTTTATAATTAAACTTTATTTAATACTTCTTAAATAATACGATTCTTTTTGATGTGACAATTCTAAAATTTAGACCACAGGAAACGAACACACCCAAAGTTGAAGTTTCCGTGTGGCAAGAAAGTCAGAGATCACGGTGCCCACTAGTACATCCAAATTTTTCTTCCGCGAAAGGACACAATGGAAAAGGAGAGCCTACCTAGCAGCTACCACAGGGTATGACTACTATTCCTCCAGTCCAATTGAAAGTGTCGTTTTACACTTTTAGACATCGTCATTTGATTGTTCAGTCTTATTCATAAAATTTTTATAAATACTATATAATTTTCTCTAATTTAATTTATCATTAGTGATACTTTAATAATGATGTATTATTTTTATATTCTTATAAAATTTTTAAATAAGACAAGCGATCAAACATGAAATCTAAAAAGTCAAAAATGACACTTTCAATAGGACAGAGGTAGTAAGAGACAACAGACAAATAAAATATCGCATTCTTACATCGATATTCCGTCGTCATTCGGCCATTTGAACCGTAGTAATTCAGATGCATTATTATTGTGAAATAAACAATGAGTACACACTACATTTGCACAGATATCTAAATAGATTCATTTTGCCTTTAACTTTGTCATAGGCTAAGAGCACAAACTACCTAAAAAAATGCCACTATATCACATATACTCAAGTTCAAACTTCACACTTGATCTCTTCCCTTTTTCTTCACTATGGATACCCATATATGGCGAGATTTTTTCTATTCTACCATTGCCAAGGTGTGGGCTTCCCGCTAATACCATTACAATGTTGGACTTCTCCCTTTTACCATTGAATCACAATTATCTCTCTCCCTTTTACCATTGGTTAGTATTTGACCATGTTTACCTCTATCAAGACACCTGAAAAGACAGAAATACCATCACTTGTTTCTCACATACAACAGACTCATTTTTTAACTTACGACATTCGGTGAGGCAAAAAAAATAAAAAAATCAGAAAATTAATAAAATGATATACGTCACCTGCTCACGATATTTTCCCTCGCTCGCGCAGTCACCTGCCGTCTGCCGTCTGCTCGCGTCGCCTCATTGTGCCGCGCGCGCTCGGGCCATCGCCCCCGCCGATTCCTCTCAAAACAGGTCGATTCCTCCCACCATAGAGATCCTTGCGTCACCCTCGTTCCGTTTTGCAAATTCCGGGCAGTGGGGCGTCGGGATTTATCGAGGACACCGCTGGGATTCGGTGAGATAGTGGGAGCTCCACGCAGAAGTCGGGAGGAAGAAGACGCTGGAAAAAGAAACGAAACGGTAAGAGTGTGTAATGAGTGGCATGGTGGGTAATTTTGGCCTGTGTTCCAAAAAAACGACTCAGACCCTCGATTCTGCGTTCTAGTGTTACGGGAGCATTGGGAGGAATCGTGCCCAGTAGAAGTTGGGCTAAAAGCGGGCCGTTTGGGGCATTCTGCAGCTTAATTACAATGAAAGCTGCTAGGAATCTGTCCCGAACAGGGCCTATGAGTCGTGTGTTCGGGCCTATGAGTCGTGTAGAACTACTAGAAGCCGAACTCCGGAACATTGAGGAAACCCAAAATTTGGAATGGGCCAGCTGGCTAGGAGATGTTGTGTGGAACGGACCCAATCAGCCCATTGAGGCAGGCCTAAAAGTTGACTTCAGCTCCTCTTTGAGTCAATTAGGCCCGCGCCTCGCGTGAGAAGGATGAGTTCCAAACTGGGCCTAAACTTATTCAATCAAGTGAGACGATTAGCGATTAGCCCTCATTGGCTCATTGCCACCACAGTTTGGTTTGTTTTCTTGGTTTTGCCCATTAGTGAATGCCTATAAACTGTATGAAATACCAAGTGGCTTCCACCATAACCGCATTTGAAATACCAAGTAACTGTATGAAATGTAAGATTTGAACTCAGATGGAATTGTTTCATCCCAAATAATCTCGAACCGAAATCGTGGTGTGCAGTAATGTTGTGTTTCTTCCTCGGACCAGGTAATTTGCTTCAAATTGTTTGAATTTCTTCATATGGTTCACAATATTTTATCCACCAATTATAATACTACGTTGACCTGAATCAATAGTCTTTCCTTAAATTCAGTGATTTTTTTTTGTTCAGAGGACTTTCAAGTTTCAGCTGTTATATAGTAATCACAATCGAACAAAAAATGTCAGGCATGAAAAGATATTTTCTCTACCAACAGTTGCCGCTCCTCAAAGGCAAATGCATGGAGTATATAGTACTCCGTAGAGCTCAATGATTTGTATGCCATTCCAAATCCACAAGCAACGCGTGCACAACTGTACACCACACGACCCCATGTCACCTACGTCACCGCTGCATGCACCGCACCACTGCACAAGACAAGGCCCCAAAAATAATGTACCGCCGCTAATTCAGAAAGACGATTTAGCTTGATCAATCCCGCTAATGGCCAGATTAGAGCCAGGCTTTTCTGGTCATGTTTCCCTCCTCCTCACGCTAACCCACCTGACATTGGAACAGTTTTGACTCCCGCGCTCTAATCATGCAGCCCACGCACTAAATTCCATTATTATAAATCTGGCTCCTGTTTTGATTAGCCAATTTGCATTTAGTTTACGCGGACGTGACAACAATGGCGGTGCCTGCCGAGAGCGAGCTCTCTCTGTATAGCGGGCGCTGCCGTTGACCAGCGTGAGACTATCGGGATGGATCCTCAACCGGACCTGCAAAAAATAATGATAAAATTCGCTGTCAGGGAACTGCAAAGTGCCTTGCCTACTGTCAGCATGTCGGGGAACGCCGTCGCTTTAGTTTTGTCCGTATTCGTGGATGCGTGTATTATACTGGAGCACTTGCTTTGTTCTGTAGGTTCTCATCGCAAATATTACTAGAAACAATAATTAAAGCACTTGTACTCTGTAAAACATAACTTTTTGATGCTAGTTGAGTTTGAGAATTGGGTCCCTTATTCTTCAATATACGTAATACAGTAACACTTAGAATCCTGCTATCAGAATTTATACCTCAGCTTAGATATATAAATACACTGGAGAAAGGATGTGAATCCAGCTAGGATAGGTTGGCATCCTTGTAGCTTCAAATGACACACTCTCGGAGAGGATTTTAAGCCAATTTTAGATTGCACGGACAAGACGGAAGAAACATTTGTGGTACGGTGGTAGGAATCAGGATGTAAGAGTAGGTGTTTTGTTAGGTCCCGGGTCTGTACTCTTCTAAACTGGAGTAGCTGCCCTTTTTTTCCATATTTGTTCAACATGGAAAACGTAGTGGCTGTGAGCAGACAGCTGACACATGCACTCTCCGGACAAACCCGGGAAATTTCATCTAGCTTCGTGTTCTACCAGTTGTCTGAATAATACTATAGCTCAATTATACTGCAGATGACATTGACATGTAGTACTAACTAGAACAATGTATAATTTACTAGGGTTACCTTTGGGAACAAAGACCCTGCCTGTGAATTTGTGATGTGATTGGTTATGCAGTCAAATTTAACAACTATAACCTGATGTCATGGCTTTGTCAAGGCTGGGTCGTAACGTTTGCTCAAACGCACTTGGCTTCTCCCATTTGTTTCTCCCGCACTGTGATATGTAAAGCCATAATCTATGCGGCTTTGTCTGGAACCTAATCCAGTTCGTACAAAAAGCGTCTAGTCATTTCTAGATTAATAATGCGCTTTTTACGTCACCCATCCCGAACGAGATTAGTTAACAGATGACAAATTGCCTGAACAGTAGTAGATTGTTTTCCTTGGCCCCACACAGTTCTGCTCCCTTCTTGTTTAACTTATCAGGGTTTTGGTTGTTCAGTGTGTACTGCATGGATCAGGCGTCCATTTGCTAGACCCATGTATGTTGACAACTCCGAATTTAACATCTCCTGATGTTTTTTAAGCTATCGTTTTATCAACTCAGCTCACATGCTGAGGTTCAATTCCTTGGTTCGGAAGAGTTGTTCGCGCTTTTGTCTGCCCCCTTGGCAAACATACAAATGTCAGGAAACCAAAGCTAAAAAAAAAGCATTCATTCATCTACACTAGTATTAGGAAAAATTTTGTACTGATTGACATCATTGCATGTTCTTTTCTTCCTACCATTTTCCAGAGAAAAGGCTGCGGGTCAAGGATTTTTCGTCACACTTCTCATCTTGCTTTCTATTGAGAACAATGAATCACCTGACTCTAGAGAGACTACTGCAATGCTGTGCTTCTCTTCTGCATTTTACAGGTGAAACGCACATGCAAATCTACTGAAAATGAGCTGGGTAACAGACACTGCATGACAACAGTTTCGTATCTCGTTTCGTCAGATAAGCCAGACTCTGATCTAGCAAGATCATCTTGGTTGCTAGTCAAAAGGTAATGTCACTGAAATCACCACCAGTTGTTCATGCTTTTCCCGAGTTTTCCATTGCTCATAAGGCATCCAGTGTTTTGTTTCCCTCAGGCAGCTGGTGCATTGACATAACATCAAGGTAGGTTGCTCATTCGCTTTCTCAGACATGGTCCTTTTCGTGCTCGCCAATAATCCTACTTGGATTGAACCCTGAATATCTCTGTTCTTCACGAAACAATCTTGCTTCTGTTCCTTTTCAAATCCTCACGCTATTGTTCTGTACTTCAGGTCATCAAGCTTCAGCGAACGGTATATAAACAAATGGACGTTGCAGCTCATTGCCAACATCGAGTGCATCTCCGCTTGTAGCCGGAACACGCAAAATCAGCAACTGTTAACAAAGGCGCTTACTCGTCTAATCATGGACGTCACGTCTTCCTGTTGCGTACTCTGCATTATTTTACGAGGATGTGTGTGCTCTGTCGATGGCGTTCTCTCAGCGTCACATGCGCATCCATCCACATCAATGACATGTAGAACACAGTGTCGACCACAAAGGGGAAAACAAAGGAAGAAGGGGGAAAAAGCTCTTCCATTTTAATCATTGTAATCTCAGGCATAAGGTTCAGTTTCATTGTCTTAGTAATATGTTAATAGCGTTATCCTTTATAGCCATGACATAAGCCTATACGGCTATGTATACATACAACTGAATAGCTGTTGGTGTATGCCCTGCTTTCATAATTTACCGGTCCAAAATACTCGGAGCAGGTTCGATGTTCAGACTGACATCGACTTCAATTGATCTAGCGGTACCGTTAGATATGAGGGCATGATGCTTTGAATCTATCATATGGAAGCCAAAAAATATTAGATCCATTGAACAATTCTCCTATTAGAGTTGGAGCTTGTTACACAGATTGTATTCTACTAGTTTGCTGGAGGTTGCAGCTGCTTACATATGGCTCTACATGAGTTGGAACTGAATGTATTCAATTGAACTCAGCATGTCTGGTCTGTATAATCGACTGAGTTGTGGTGGTGTCAGCACATCGTAAGAATTAGTCAGAAGTCATAACCGCGGCTTCAGGTTTGTCTATTCTTTTAAATTCCATAGTCTCCTGTTTAGTTACTTGTGTCTGTAAGCTACTCCTTATCATGATTGGGTTTGATGCGTATCAATTAACCTGAACAAATATATTACAAATTCAAGTTCAACACTTTTGCCATCATTGATCGTGATTTGTACTGGGGCGGCAGCTTTGTACTGTTCTTCATCAGTCATCAGTTATGATCCTGACAGCAACCCTAGCTAGTAAGTATGTTTCTTCCAGTTGTCCTAAACCTCAACTGTTTCTTTTTTGTTGTGTATCATCGTCTTTTCCGATTTTAATTGTGGCACTTTCTCTTATCTCGATAGGTTATTTCGCACCGTCCAATCTAAGCAAGCAAGTACATAAGCACCTTTTTCAAATCATCCATTGGTCCATTCCTTTCGACTCACTATCATAATGTCAGAAAGAGTTCAGAAGTTGGAGCCTGTTCGCGGCGGGAGGGAGATAAACATAGGTATGGTGGAGCAGGCGCATGCATGTATTTTCTGTTGCTAGATTCTCATTTCTTCAAGAAGCAGCAAGTGCATCAGCTATTATCCTATTCATTCATCTGTATCTACATGTGAATGAATCAGCTCCAAGCAAAGGGCCATAGGGATCCGATTAATCTATGGACATTAGCCCAGTTGCTGCAGCTAACTCGTGCAACCACTAAATTACTTGGTCGATGCCAGAACAGCAAAGATACTTAAATTCTTCTTCTCTGCTATACTTTTAGATGCCTTTTTGGAGTCTATGAAAGCTCTCAAGCAACAATCACAAGCTCTTTTAATCGAGAACCATAGTACTAGTTTGGAAGAATCAATGTCGTGCTCTTATTGGCTACATATGCATCTGACGACCTCTATGAATTCGTACCTTAATTAATCATCATATATAATGCTAATCAATATAGTTCATAGTCATGTTTGTATATCCCAATAATTATGCCTGGATCATTCTCCTTTTCAAGCCATGGACTCATTTCTAATCAGATGCGCTGCCTGCCCCAATCGCCATATCAATCCATTTATTATAAGCACAGTGACACACTGCCGGCGCCTCCCAAGTCCGGGCTGCCACGACCTCTCGCTCTCAAAGCCAATGTAACGTTAACCATCTCCGCAAGTATCCTCTCTACCGCGGTCTAGTCTGTTTCGCCGCTGATCTGACGGCTCGAAAGATTTAACAAAAATGACTTGCTTCCTAAGACTGGGGGATTGACATATCATCTTCATACTTGCTTGCATGGACCATGCTATTACAACAGTTGTAAATTGCCTGATTGTATTAAGCACCCCTTTTAGGTATGCTTCTTCCTAACCTTGGCTGGCTATAATGACCGCCCAAGACCTAATTTGGATTGTAATTAGGTTGCGATTTGAAGAGTTGGTCTTTGCAGATCGTGTTAGGTTGATCCGATGCAGCATGCTCCTGCTTTTTGTGTGTGGCCCCCCAGGAATCCAGAGGTTGCCACCGTTTTTCGGGATTTATCGGCAGGACATGAAAGGAACATTCCTGGACAAGTCGACCATCACAGCTCCAGAGCTCCTGCAAGTTGCCTTCCATGATCTTCCATGTATATTACTACAAACCCCCTGATTAATTTTATGCGAAATACAATGAGCTCAAAAACATATGGGACCCAAGCACACATGAAACTAATTTATAGTATATATAGTTGCGTCTCCAGTCCCGCACTCCTATTACTATTCGCAGATAGGCAAAACAATTAGGAAGAACTTTCAGCAACTTGGCCTAAAATTTTTAAATGTTGGTTACAGTTAACTTATCTGTTAACTGAGTTCCGAGGAGTTTTAGTGTTACAAACTGCCAACTTTAGCTGAGAATGACAGATCCAAGAGTAATAAAGAACAAGAAAAAGGTTGCTTTTCTTTGTCAAGCTCTGGATCCTTGGAGACAATGTGTCGATACATCGCTTGTGCTACATCTGTGCGACAGTAACGTCTTTGGCAACCAACCCCTAAAATCTCCTGTGGAATTGTCAACTGTGGCCGAAAAACATTCTACATGAACAAAGATAGATACTGCTCTGCAGCTGCAACTACGAACGGTTTGGGTAAGAAATGATTCGACTTTTCATCTCATATGTTTCACTGAAGACTCAAGTGCTTTGAAGAGTAGAAGAATGAGCTTATCCGAAGCGGTAATCCATCCTATCGACTCGAACCAGATCACGAAAGTAAAGTTATATACGGTTCAGGTTGAGTTGTCCTTGCTATATGTACTTATTACTTTCCAGTAGACATATACTTTGACATTCTTTAGGTCTGTCAAACTTAAGTCCCACTTGGGAGTTCATGCCAACACTAACGACTAATGTATAAGAAAATCTGTGTTTGGAGACCATGTCGCGAGAGCTCACGCCAATTAATTCTGTCAGTTAATTTACGGTTGAAATCTCATGAGTTGACAGTGAAAACCAGGACATCAAATATACAATATAACCTGATGTCGGGTTCACATCAAACTCAAGTCATCGCGCGAATTCATTTCAAATTAGACTAGATAACCCGTAGCGATTGGAACATCCATGATGTGGACATGATCGTAAGGGGGTTTGCAAGAAATAAGATGGATCCATGATGGAATACTTACTTACCGGCACATACTAGTCAAACTGCAGAAAAGTGTAACCATATATACACATGCTGTAAGAGGAAGAAAACAAAAGAGAGGATAATAACAACCGTCCACCCCTGCATTTCTAGACGAACGACAATGCATTTCTAGATGGTAGTTGTTTGGCCGGCATTGTTTTTTCATATGCACTGCAGCAGAGATTGGTACGTAGTATACATGTCATCCTCCTCCTCCTGTCTAATCAGCACATGAACAGTTTGCTTGCCCTCGTTATCCTCCAATTGAATACTTGGCTATGTTAGTTAATGCCCTTTGTTTTGTTATTAGATGCGATGTATTATAGCGGGATTCGTTGGATTAAGGCGGCGTGGGCGCACCTAATGACACTGAACTTTCTCATTCATCTGGTCAGGCGATCAGATCAGCTCTACGGTCCAGCATCACCACACATTGCATGCGGTAGCTGAACTAGCTATAACATGCGCAGGTATTGTAAGTGGATTTTTAATACATGCCGAACAATGTACCGGGTCTTTCGAAAAAAATGTAAGTAAACTTGTGGTATTGCAACGTACTAAAAGACACGCACGCAGCATGTGGATTCCTGGTAGTAGTATGTTTCTCATCGATTTGTGTCTTGTTTTGGCAAGGATTTGAGATTTGATGGCGCTACTGTTTGGGCCGGACGTACGGTGCACGGCGCAGCGTGAATTTTACTTTTGGGGGGCGGCGCAGTGGGAGCAGGGAGGATCCGGAGTAGCGAGTTGGTGCATCAACCAAATTGATCCCAGTCACGCTGCACCGACGACGCTGTTGTGTTCGTCTGTCAGCACGCCGGGGACGCAATTAAAATTGTAACTTTTCCCCTTTTCTTTGCGGGCAAGCTAGTCGATCGATCCAAGGTTTTTCTTTCCTAGCTCCCGATGAATGGATGGATGCGAATAAATAAGCAACAAGTTCCCCTTTTATGTACATGAACAGTAAGCGTGCATGAATGTAAGTGAAGCCCGATCTAGCTACTTTATTTGTGTTTTATGACGAGTCCAAGATGTTCTCTCTTGTCATATAATAGTAGTACCACTTTTTTTGTCAAAAAAATCTGGCATCCATTTATTTTTGATTATTTCTGATCCGTCGTTATCTTTTCTCAACTAATGACTATTAGTTCAAGGGTAGTTTAGTGATTGCATTAAAAATTAATATTTTTTATTCATATAAATTTGTGTTAAGTATACTAAAAATCGACTAGAAAAATAATAATGATGATTAATCAAATGTAATACAAATATTTTATAACAAATTCCTATAAAATTGACTAGCTTATTAATTATGATGAATTTTTGTACTATAAACATATATTTTTTTAACAATATTACCCTTACTAATACTCCCTCCATTCCTATTATAAGCATTCCTAGAATCCCGAGACAAACATAAGCAAGAGGAGAGAAGACATATACACCCCTCGTTTTACACTACCTCATCAATTTTTCACCCACCCATCAATCCACCAAAGTTTGTCTTATATGTAGGAATCCTTATATTGTGAAACAAATTTTGAATCCTATAATGCTTACATATAGGAATAGAGGAGTAGCCATTAGTTGTTAATTTCTAAAATTTAATCTAGATCGTTGTATCCAACTAATGGCCATTAGTTGTGAAAAAATAATGGTCATTATTTTAAACTAGAAAACTCATATTATTTTAAAGTGTTGGAAAACATGCATGCTCCACTTTTGAGTGGATGAGAACCGCCTCATCAGTCATCATGTGTGCTCTAGAAGCAGTGCAGTTTCCTTTCTTTCTTGGATTGATGTAAGCAGGACTGTCTTTTTTCTCTCTTTGTGAGGTGCTTTGATTTGATGCAAGCATGACGGAGCAGAGCAGCTCCTAGTGTGATGTGGAGGCAAACTTGTGTTACAATCCTTGGGCGGCACAGCATAGCATACTGCTCAACTTTGTGCGAGTGGGGTACAGGTCGGACGTGCGCCACTAGTGGCAAAGAACCGATGCGATGCGACGATATATATGCTGGTTGGGCTTGGGTGCAAATCAGCCCGATCCATCGCCGTGGACATGTATGGCGACAGCAGCAGATAGGGTGCCTGGATCGGCGCAAGAGATGGCGGCGACGAAGCAGTAGCACATGGCAACTGGCCGGGTGGCATGACCTGAGCTTGAACACAACAGTACAGGTCCCCGGACCGGGCTGGGTTTGGGATGAGAGACGACGGGCTGGGATTGCTCGCGCGACCTTATCCTGGCGCAATCCGGCGCGGCGCCCGGGTTGGCTCGGTGCCCCGCGGGGTCATCGCCACGCCAGCCACACGACACCATCCAGCACGCCTTACTCCACGTTTACCCACCTCCGCCGCTTCTTTTTCCTCCTCCTCCTGCTCGCCTTGAGCCCGATCCGGTAACATTCGTGGTATGAGAGCAACGCCTACTTATTGGTCACGCTATGGGTCTTGTCGTGCCAGCAAAGACCGAAAGCCAAACCAGCATCTAAAGTAGTGGTAACCGGCAGTTCGTATTGCCATTTTGAACTTGATCGCGCCATTCGATCTGTTTCTTCTGCCAAGTTAGCGGTAGTACCCTGTACGCCGGTAGTAGTACCATACGTCGAAAATGTTACTACTAGCAAGTACCAGATCCAGTGCCCATGTTCCATACGGCAATGCTCCATAACAGGAGTGCTACGTCCAATCTACAGGCTACGTATGGTCTCTATGCACTGTACTCGAAGACACTATACCAGATCGGTGACTGACAATTTTTTTTAATAAAAAAAACAGAGTTTTCATTTTGCTAAAAAAAATCAGAGTTCTCGTATAGTATGTGTGAGCGGTGAACGCTAGTAGTTGTGGAAGAGCGGCTACACGGACATTTCCATAAGACTCGCGTGCCTTGGTCCGGAGAAAAACAAGAAGCGCATGCCAAATGGCAGGTCACACTCTTTCGCCCAAAAAAAAAAAGAAAAATGTGCAGGTCACACTGGTAGTAGTAGTGACAACTGACAAGTGACAGCACACGCGGCCTGTACACCATCCGGGAACATACGTAGAACAGGGAAAACAAGACAAAACAAGGGCGTAGGAGGAAACGTATGGCACTCGTCCGCAACTGATCTTTTTTTCTTCTTTTATTAATCTCTGGCTGCCGCTGACTGTGCGGTGGTCTCTGCATGGGAATCAATCTCGCTCACCGCTGGGCTCAAGCAAGGATGGAGGAGCCATCGAGCGGGATGAATCCTCGCTCAGCACAGCAGTCGCAGGCCGCATTAAAGATGGGCAGGGGCCAATAAAGATGGCGGGGCCACGGTCAGCGGGACGGACACATGGACCTGGAGCGCAGCCCAACCACCGTGACCCAACCCAACCCGGCACCGGCGCCACCGCCCCGGCCGGCCGCGGCCGGCACAGCTGAGCTCACTCACCGCACTCTCTTGCATGAGCAAGCTGTGCCTGCCAACGCCCACCTGCCTCACTCACCGATGCTCTTCCTTGTCCGCTTCCGGTGCCTGCGTGGTGTCTTGCATGTGCGATCTCGCCAGGGAATCCACGGCCTCACGTGCCACCCTCCTGCTCCCTCCAGTCCCTAGTGCGATTCCCTCATCGAGAAAATGTTGAGCTGCCTGTTCGTTTCCAGCTATATAATTTTTAAGGAGTCAAATCAAAAAGAATTTTATCGTTTTAAAGATCTTAAATAAAGTCTAATCTCGAAACTAATTGCAGACTCCTATCTAATTTACTGAGACGAATCCAACGAGAGTAATTATGGTGTTATTAGAAGATATTTACTTGTAGTATCATCGTAGCTAAACATAGATTAATTAGGATCATTAGATTCAGTCTCATGAAATTAGAGGAGGTCGCGACATAGATTTTGTTATTAAATTAATAAAAGATCTACTTAAATAGTAAAATTCTCTTTGAAGATTCTCTTTGATGTGACGAGTATATAAATTTTAGAGGGTGAAACGAACGGGATCTGTCGGAAATAGTTTCCGCATGTACGCCGCACGACCACGCCGCGCCCATTCTTTTCTTTTCTCCTGTTCTCTATTCTATTCTATTCGTTCGTCGCTGCAGCCACCCATGATTCCTTTTTTTTCATTCCAACCAGTTCGTATATGTTCTAGAAAGCGAGTACTTACATATGTTTTTGTATAAGCCGAGAAAAAAAAATACTCCTATACACTGGCTATATAGCACATACACAGCTCTAAAACGTGCCATCGAAGACGAACAACACCCAACCCACAAGTCAGCAGCCAAACTTCAAGTCATCAGAAACGCGCCGCGCAATTCACTCCCTCCCTGCCTTGTTCAGTTTTTCAACGGAAGAAGAAGATCATGTACGCATACTGTACCACATCACCGGTCTTGAATACGAGCGCTAGTACCTCACAGAAAAGGAAAAAAACGGCCGTATTTTCAGGCGACGAATACAACTATAATAAATAAAAGCAATAAAGAACGAGATAAAACTCCTCTCTGCATTGCGCTTTTCTTTTCCAAAAGGCTGGCAGTAAAAGCCCCTACAGTCCTATGCCATTGATGCTTTTCATTCAAAGGGCATCGTTGCAGCTACTCATGCGGTCAGCTCAGCCTCCTCCTCCTCCTCTGCAACGGCCCCAGAATACTGGCAGGCAGGCAGGCGAGGCAGGGAAGATAATAAGTGAAGAAAAAA